>CM062482.1:7955918-8025918 GCA_031479575.1 Coregonus ussuriensis | reverse complement strand
CCCTCTCCACCCTCTCCACCTACCTCCACCCTCTCCACCTACCTCTCCACCTACCTCCACCCTCTCCACCTACCTCCACTCTCTCCACCTACCTCCACCCTCTCCACCCTCTCCACCTACCTAGCATTATCCACCATCTTAGTACGGATGAAACCTGAGCTGAAATGTGAAGCTAACTGAAGCTGGCTAGCTTTAGAAAACCCTGAGTAGATCGTAGTCTACCCCTCAGGTGTTATACCCCTCAGGTGTTATACCCCTCAGGTGTTATACCCCTCAGGTGTTATACCCCTCAGGTGTTATACCCCTCAGGTGTTATACCCCTGTCACGCCCTGACTCAGGGGACTCTTATATGTAATATAAACATGTACGTATATCACGCTGCGCCTTGGTCTGACCCGTCATTGAACGAACGTGACAACCCCTCAGGTGTTATACCCTTCAGGTGTTAGTCATTTGTAATAGTTGTGGTTCAGTAAGTAAAGAGCTTTACTTGGTAAATAGATAAACTACAATACAAACTAAATCACTTGGCATTACCTTAGATTGTAAACTGTCATGGTCAAAACATATAGATTCAATGGTTGTAAAGATGCGGAGAGGTCTGTCCGTAATAAAGAGATGCTCTGCTTTTTTGACACCACACTCCAAAAAGCAAGTCCTGCAGGCTCTAGTTTTATCTTGATTATTGGCCAGTCATATAGTCGAGTGCTGCAAGGAAAGACCTAGTTAAGCTGCAGCTGGCCCAGAACAGAGCAGCACGTCTTGCTCTTCATTGTAATCAGAGGGCAGATATGAATACTATGCATGCCAGTCTCTCTTGGCTAAGAGTTGAGGAGAGACTGACTGCATCACTTCTTGTTTTTATAAGAAACATTAATGTGTTGAAAATCCCAAATTGTTTGCATAATCAATTTGCACACAGCTCTGACACACACATTTACCCCACCAGACATGCCACCAGGGGTCTTTTCACAGTCCCCAAATCCAGAACAAATTCAAGAAAGCGTACAGTATACTATAGAGCCATTATTACATGGAACTCTGTTCCATCTCATATTGCTCAAATAAACAGCAAACCGGGTTTCAATAAACAGATATAGCAACACCTCACGGCACAACGCCTCTCCCCTATTTGACCTAGATAGTTTATGTGTATGTATTGATATGTAGGCTACGTGTGACTTAAAAAAAACATGTATGTAGTTCTGTCCTTGAGCTGTTCTTGTCTATTAATGTTCTGTATTATGTAATGTTTCATGTTTTGTGTGGACCCCAGGAAGAGTAGCTGCTGCTTTCGCAACAGCTAATGGGGATCCTAATAAAATACCAAATACCAAACTATAGTATTAACTACAGTCTAAACTACAGTGTCAACTACAGTATTAACTACAGTCTAAACTACAGTCTAAACTACAGTATAAACTACAGTCTAAAATACAGTCTAAACTACAGTATAAACTACAGTCTAAACTACAGTCTAAACTACAGTCTAAACTACAGTATAAACTACAGTCTAAAATACAGTCTAAACTACAGTCTAAACTACAGTCTAAACTACAGTATAAACTACAGTCTAAACTACAGTCTAAAATACAGTCTAAACTACAGTATAAACTACAGTCTAAACTACAGTCTAAACTACAGTCTAAAATACAGTATAAACTACAGTCTAAACTACAGTGTCAACTACAGTATTAACTACAGTCTAAACTACAGTCTAAACTACAGTATAAACTACAGTATAAACTACAGTCTAAACTACAGTATAAACTACAGTCTAAACTACAGTCTAAAATACAGTATAAACTACAGTCTAAACTACAGTGTCAACTACAGTATTAACTACAGTCTAAACTACAGTCTAAACTACAGTATAAACTACAGTCTAAACTACAGTATAAACTACAGTCTAAACTACAGTATAAACTACAGTCTAAACTACAGTATAAACTACAGTCTAAACTACAGTCTAAACTACAGTATAAACTACAGTATAAACTACAGTCTAAACTACAGTATAAACTACAGTTTAAACTACAGTATTAACTACAGTCTAAACTACAGTCTAAACTAAACATCCATAATTCTCCCCTTCATCCCTAATCTGCCCAGAGATGCAGGCCCTTGCCGAGCTGATTGGTCCGTACGGTCTCAAGTTCCTCAGTGAGAACCTGATGTGGCACATCACCTCACAAGTCGGAGAACTCAAGGTAGGATTAAGCATCAAACAATTACAGACGGCTCATAAATATCTCTCAGAAGGCTGGCTGGTGGTCTATCTCTGATCTGCCGCTGTTGAACGATGAAGTCAGTCTTACTCCCCCCACCCAGTCCAAAAGGAGATGAAGGTCATTGTGTCCTGAACATCCCTTTTTGAATTTATATTTAAAAAAGGATCTTATTTGTCCCTGCTTAAATAAAGGTTAAATCCACATACCGTCTGAAAGAGAGAATGTCTCTTCATCAATGTGTTATTCCAACTCTTACAGGACATGATAGAAAGTTGACAATAAGATTGAATTTCACATGAACTCTGTGATTGTACTCTTAACCTGGTAGTTTAACAGAATCTAACAACTCTCCTTCTCCTACTTTTATTTCTCCTCTCCTCTCCTCTCCTCTCCTCTCCTCTCCTCTCCTCTCCTCTCCTCTCCTCTCCTCCTCCTCTCCTCTCCTCTCCTCTCCTCTCCTCTCCTCTCCTCTCCTCTCCTCTCCTCTCCTCTCCTCTCCTCTCCTCTCCTCTCCTCTCCTCTCCTCTCTCCCATCAGAAACTGGTGATAGAGAACATGGATGTGCTAGTTCAGATGAGAGCTAACTTTGACAAACCCGAGGCCATGGCTAACCTCCAGAAGAGACTGCCTGGTAACACAAGCGGATGCACGCACACACACGCACACTTGCGCACGCACACACACTAACCTCCAGAGGAGAGCGCCAAGTGAGCTGCTGGGGGAACAGGAGGAAGATGAGAAAACAGCCAAACAGAATGCTTTATCAATTGATGGTGATGTGAAACACCTCAGGGGGACTGAATCCCGTCTGATCCTGTTAGATCTGTGCAGTACACAACTGGAGCTCAACCAATTGACATCATGATTTCAGAGATGTCAAGCATGGATTCAGTTTTTTGATCACAAGGTCTCGGGTGCTGTGCCTCATGATACTAAAAGGAAAATAGATTGAATGAATGTAGCTTTTCCTCTCTTGTCTTCCTGTCCAGCGGGAGAGAACGTCCTGAAGAGGATGACCATCATCGGAGTGATCCTGTCCTTTAGGACCATGGCACAGGACTCACTGGAAGACGTGAGACACACTTACACTTATGATATACTGAACGGAGCATTTAATGAATCCCCCTCTTGTGGGTATAGGGCTGTTGTGTGTATTGTTTGTGTCATGTTATAACAGTGTAAAGTCAGTTGTCAACAAGGTGACACCAGCTGCCACGACTGTTTATGATATCTGTTGAGTCGCTCTTATGATGGAGGCTTCAAATAAAGTATTGATTTCCTGCAGAAAACTCTCCTGGCCCTAGGAACCGTATGACCAAGCTAATCCCTCTTTTCCCTGTCTTCAGATCATGCAGAAGCATTGCCCCTACCTGATGGGGCCCATTGAGAGCCTGAGGGACCTGGTCTCCCCTGACACAGACATCAAGGTACAGTATAAACATCTCCCTGGTCTAGAGTAGAGCACTGATGCAGAACAGATAAATATCACAGCAAATGTTCTGTTCTTCCATAAATCTTCCTTACAAATACGTAGGCATACAGCATGTTTTGCTTAGGTTTGGAAAATTGAACATAATCTGAGAGTAAATAATAGGATAGGATAGGATAGGATAGGATAGGATAGGATATGATAGGGTAGGATAGGATAGGATAGGATAGAATAGGATAGGCTAGGATAGGATAGGATAGGATAGGATAGGGTAGGGTAGGGTAGGATAGGATAGGATAGGATAGGATAGGATAGGATAGGATAGGATAGGATAGGATAGGATAGGATAGGATAGGCTAGGCTAGGATAGGGTAGGGTAGGATAGGCTAGGATAGGATAGGCTAGGATAGGATATGATAGGGAAGGATAGGATAGGATAGGATAGGATAGGGTAGGATAGGATAGGATATGATAGGGTAGGATAGGATAGGATAGGCTAGGCTAGGATAGGATAGGATAGGATAGGCTAGGCTAGGATAGGCTAGGATAGGATAGGATATGATAGGCTAGGATAGGATAGGATATGATAGGGTAGGATAGGATAGGATAGGATAGGATAGGCTAGGATAGGATAGGATAGGATAGGTTAGGCTAGGCTAGGATAGGATAGGATAGGATATGATAGGGTAGGATAGGATAGGGTAGGGTAGGGTATGGAAGGGTAGGGTAGGGTAGGGTAGGATGGATAGGATAGGATAGGGTAGGGTAGGATAGGATAGGGTAGGGTAGGGTAGGGTAGGGTAGGATAGGATAGGGTAGGATAGGGTAGGGTAGGGTCGGGTAGGGTAGGGTAGGTAGGGTAGGGTAGGGTATGCTAGGCTAGGGTAGGGATAGGATAGGGTAGGGTAGGGTAGGGTAGGATAGGGTAGGGTAGGGTAGGGTAGGGTAGGATAGGATAGGGTAGGGTAGGGTAGGGTAGGGTAGGGAAGGGTAGGGAGGGAGGGTAGGGTAGGATAGGGTTGGGTAGCGTAGGGTAGGATAGGGTAGGGTAGGGTAGGGTAGGATAGGATAGGGTAGGGTAGGATAGGATAGGATAGGCTAGGCTAGGCTAGGATAAGCTAGGATAGGATAGGATAGGGTAGGGTAGGATAGGATAGGGTAGGGTAGGATAGGGTAGGGTAGGATAATTACCAATAAACAATGGTTAATACGGTAGCTTGTTTGAATTACAGTGTTACTATTTTCACATCAGTGTCAGTTATCGAACATGAGTAGAGCAGTAGAGCAACAGAGCAGCAGAGCAACAGAGCAACAGAGCAGCAGAGCAACATAGCAGCAGAGCAGCATAGCAACAGAGCAGCAGAGCAACAGAGCAGCAGAGCAACAGAGCAGCAGCGCAACAGAGCAGCAGAGCAACAGAGCAGCAGAGCAACATAGGAACAGAGCAGCAGAGCAGCAGAGCAACAGAGCAGCATAGCAACAGAGCAGCAGAGCAACAGAGCAGCAGAGCAGCAGAGCAGCAGAGCAACAGAGCAGCAGAGCAACAGAGCAGCAGAGTAACATAGGAACAGAGCAGCAGAGCAGCAGAGCAACAGAGCAGCAAAAAGCTTATTTATGAGTTGTCTCTGACTGTGGAAAGCCCCCTGGCCTGCTTTCGTGTAGGACAGACAAAGCAAACATGCCAGACCTGGGTTAAAATACTATTGGAAATCCTTAAAAAGAACTTTAGCTGTGCTGGATTGAGCTTGTGTAGTGCAATGGAACCAATAGAAAAGTCCCAAAAGTGCCAACCCTGCCAACCTGGCACTCCAAGCAGGCTAAAACAAATACTTAAAGTATTTGAAAGATTTCAAATAATATTTGAACCCAGGTCTGCAAAGAAAACATGACATGCCACAGCCTGGTTCAGGATAACCCCTAAGACGTCAGCAGCACCAGCCACCAAGCAGAGGCAGGCTGACCTCCCTGAGAGAGACACATAATGTCTGTCTGGTCTGCAACCTCTCAGCTAAAATAACCACCTCAACGGGAACATTCTGCCCCCCACCAAAATCCCCCACTTCCATACCCCACGCTACAGAAAGAGGGAACAGTAGTTAACCAATGTTTTATTGTCTCAGTTTAGGAAAAAATATTCACTTAATGGAGGCCCTTTGCTCCGCTAGAAGCTAAAAGGAACAAATAAGCTGAATAAATAAATGGAGGCTTCTTTAAGATATATATTGTTAAAGACATCTTGTTTAAATGATTCAGGTAACCCTAACGGTGTTTGAGCTGGCGTCTGCGGCAGGTCTGACTTGTGACATCGACCCTGCCCTAGTGGCAGCCATCGCTAGTATGCGTACAGGTAAATACAATAGTCCCTGGTGGGATGTCAGTGTTTATACTGGTCATGTTCCAAGACTATCCGGCTCGAAGGACCACTTTATGGGTTTTGCCCAATACAGCTTTTATGACAGGACAGCAGGATTCCACAACATATCCCTCTCTACAGCTGGACTCTGCACCGATTGGCTAAAAGTCAAACAAATGTACAGAAAATGAACCTATTAATGCATATTAATAGAAATGCTTGTGTATCTTTCAACTTTCTTTTTTGTTTGTTTTTGTTTCTCTAAACTCTAGAAAACATTATTTTCTAGAGTTTAGAAAAACTAAAAAAAAAAAAAAAGGAAAGTTAGCTAAATATGAGTTGTTCTCTCCAGATAACTCGTCTGTTGATGAGGAGTACAAACTGACGTGCCTCCTCTTGATTTACATCGCGGTGTCACTGCCCACACTGGCTCTGGACCCCAACTCCTACTACAGCAGACATTATGGAGGTAAGGACAGGGTTGTTGACTTGTGATACATCTACTTAAATGTCCTTTTCGTTCCCTATGGAGCATAAGGTCACAACAACCCTAGCGATACATGTAGTTCACTGCAAAACCAACAACGTTAGTTACATTGTGTCACTGCCTACTCTGGCCCTGGACCCCAAACTCCTCTTACGGTCGACAGTATGGAAGTGAGGATGTTCATTTAATCTGATAACCTTTATTATACCCTTGGGGAAATTATTCTTGCAGGGCTGTATGTTGACCTTAACGTGATACACGTAGTTCACTCCCCCCAAAAAAACTGCATTTAAAATGTTTTCTTTACGGATCTCGAAATCTGCTCCAATGTGGAGTTGAGTGCATGTCTGATTCACGTGTTCATGTGTTTATTTGGATCCTAATTAGGTGTTAAAATAGCAAAAGCTACACTTCTCATGCCATCTGTTGTGTGTAGATTAGTGCTGAGCGATTAACCGAAATGAATGCGCGATTGTGACAGGATATAGAAAGCAGCTGTTGCTTCTTGAGGTATCTCTACCTGAAAATACATGATCTAAGTGATTGAGAGTTGGTATTCAGAAGTCATAAAGTATCCCTTATTTACTTTGAAGAACTATTAAAATAATGATTTTGAAAGACAGCATAGGCAGCAGCTCTATAGAGATGAGATGATGACTTGGAAGTAAATAAAAAAGTCATCAAATAAAATAAATGTAATGTACAATTGAAATATTTTAGTAAAGTAAAGTGATGTGAGTAAATCACTGTGAACAGTGAACAGTCACTACCATCATGGGACTTTTATTCATTGTTTTATTCTGTGCTGTTACAGCCTTCAATCCAGCATTTTAAATAATCAAACCGAAACTGAACCAACCTCAAAAAGTTATAATCGCTAAGCACTAGTGTAGATCCAGCTCTAAGCCCTCAGCACTAGTGTAGATCCAGCTGTAATCCCTCAGCACTAGTGTAGATCCAGCTCTAATCGCTCAGCACTAGTGTAGATCCAGCTCTAATCGCTCTGCACTATTTTAGATCCAGCTCTAATCCCTCAGCACTAGTGCAGATCCAGCTTTAATCACTCTACACTAGTGTAGATCCAGCTCTAATCACTCTACACTAGTGTAGATCCAGCTCTAATCGCTCTGCACTAGTGTAGATCCAGCTCTAATCGCTCAGCACTAGTGTAGATCCAGCTCTAATCGCTCTGCACTAGTGTAGATCCAGCTCTAATCGCTCTGCACTATTTTAGATCCAGCTGTAATCGCTCTGCACTAGTATAGATCCAGCTCTAATCGCTCTGCACTAGTGTAGATCCAGCTCTAATCGCTCAGCACTAGTGTAGATCCAGCTCTAATCGCTCTGCACTATTTTAGATCCAGCTCTAATCCCTCAGCACTAGTGCAGATCCAGCTTTAATCACTCTACACTAGTGTAGATCCAGCTTTAATCACTCTACACTAGTGTAGATCCAGCTCTAATCGCTCAGCACTAGTGTAGATCCAGCTGTAATCCCTCAGCACTAGTGTAGATCCAGCTGTAATCCCTCAGCACTAGTGTAGATCCAGCTCTAATCGCTCTGCACTAGTGTAGATCCACCTGTATGCTGAATAGGAAGGACACAGTAGGTACTGGGTCATTTGAATCTTTCAGGGGTGAATCATAAGTAACATTTTCACCTAATTTCCCAATGACGTCAGTGCTCGACTAAGTGAAATTCACTGTGAGTGGAAGTTAGAATTTGCCATACTTATGCTAACTGGTTCAATGTGGTTGACATTCCACAGACACCAGTCACACCAGTTTA
Organism: Coregonus ussuriensis; assembly: GCA_031479575.1. Lineage (NCBI taxonomy): Eukaryota > Metazoa > Chordata > Actinopteri > Salmoniformes > Salmonidae > Coregonus > Coregonus ussuriensis. The sequence continues at coordinate 8,017,628 of CM062482.1, read as the reverse complement.
CCAGAACTTAGGAGCACAGTGACATCAATGCAGTCATCACTGTGACACCTTTGAAAGCTATGAATTCCCCCACTGACTTTAACTCAGAGAGGTTGACTAATGAAATATTTTTTTTTACTAGGGACTCTGCCTGCGTCCCAAATGACCCTTCATCCCCAATAGTGCCCTACTTTTGACCAGGGCTCATAGGGAAGTGCACTATATAGGGAATACGTTGCCATTTGGGACGCAAGCTTTTTTTACAGACAGCTTTTAATGCTCACATGTTTTCATAAAGTTAGTCTTGTCAAACAGCCTGTTAAGTGAGTTGGCACAGAGCCAGATGAAAATCTGTGGATCAATAGTCAGCGAGATGGTGACATCAGAGATGGCATTTATTTTCAGGTTTTTCTCTCTGCGTTTAAACATGACCTGGAATGAAAGGATTCGGAAACCCTGATGAAAGACAGGTTCTGTCGAAACGTCGGCAGGTTGTTGTTGTTACATCGGAGATATAGAATGTGTGGCCATCTTCTTTTGTATTGGTGCTGGATCTAAAGGATACCTTCTAAGGTCTAGGGAGTTGACTGTTCCTGTTGTGAAAAGTATTGCAAATAAAAAGGGTTGTGTTTCATTTAGTTAGGTTTCCCTTTAACAGTGTGGCTCTGGCTTCTGCTTTGATGATTGATTGATTGACCGCAGGGCACCACAACAACATCCATTGTCTGGCCATGGCCATCAACCAGCTGATTGATTGATTGATTGATTGATTGATTGATTGAACACAGGGCACCACAACAACATCCACTGTCTGGCCACGGCCGTCAATCAGCTGTCTGCAGCCATGTTCACCGCCGAGAACAAGAACATAGAACAGCACCTCAAGGAGTTCCTCCTGGTACGTAATCAACCTGAAACACATCTCGGAAACAAGTCATATTGATACGGGACATTCTCATCTAATAAAACAGTTGTCCTGTAGTTTTAAATGAACTGCAAAGGTGATCCTATTCTTCCAGGTGGCGTCATCCACTCTGCTCCAGCTGGGTCAGAATGTAGAGAATAGAATGGACAGCAAGAACAGAGACTCCATCTACCTTCTCCTGCACATGGTAGGCTCAGGTCTCCTTGGAAACATGCATAGCCTACAGTATTTCTACTTATAGTAATGTTGAAAATGGCAGGGCCCCATAACGAGGTCCCTATGGGCCGTTCTGGCTCGGACAAGGATTACTGACTGGCCCATAACAAGGTCCCAGACGTTTCCCCTGTCAGGTCACATGGTCAGGAGAAAACGTCTGACTTTAGTCAATAATCATTTTTACTGTACATTAACCTTTTAGTCTGCATGAATAATGTATTCTCTTCACCTGATTGTCCACCTACCAACTCTATAGATCGTGGAGGCGTCTCCGTTCCTGAGCCAGGACATGTTGGAGAGCTGTTTCCCTTATGTCCTGTTGAGGAACGCCTACAGAGAGGTCTACAAGACCTTCATCATTACGCTGGGCTGACACACACACACACACACACACACACACAACACACACTGCTGAGAAACGCCTACAGAGAGGTCTACAAGACCTTCATCATTACGCTGGGCTAACACACACACACACACACACACACACACACACACACACACACACTGCTGAGGAACGCCTACAGAGAGGTCTACAAGACCTTCATCATTACGCTGGGCTAACACACACACACACACACACACACACATATATACACACACACACACACACACTGCTGAGGAACGTCTACAGAGAGGTGTACAAGGCCTTGATTAAATCCCTGGGCTGACTGCGCTGAGTATCCAGCATACCCTCTTCTATGTTGGGATTCAATCCACTCGCTTTTGTAGACAATGTGGCTTTTAAAGCCAATGTTACCGTGTTCGTCAAGCATGCTATAGCGCAGTTTCAGATTGAATCCAGGCTTTAGTCTCTGATGTCGACAAATACTGCCTCTGCTTCTGCTCTGTGGGGTCTAGGTCGGGTTACTGTAAAAGCACTGTGGGGTCTAGGTCGGGTTACTGTAAAAGCACTGTGGGGTCTAGGTCGGGTTACTGTAAAAGCACTGTGGGGTCTAGGTCGGGTTACTGTAAAAGCACTGTGGGGTCTAGGTCGGGTTACTGTAAAAGCACTGTGGGGTCTAGGTCCGGGTTACTGTAAAAGCACTGTGGGGTCTAGGTCGGGTTACTGTAAAAGCAGTGTGGGGTCTAGGTCGGGTTACTGTAAAAGCACTGTGGGGTCTAGGTCGGGTTACTGTAAAAGCGCTTTGTGACAACTGCTGATGTAAAATGGGATTTATAAATAATATTGATTGATTTGTTACTATGCACAGCTAACAAAATATATATAGCTTTGTAACCTTTCAGAAATTATATAAGCTTTATTTAGCCATTAAAGGGTTTATGAAGAGAAAATGTCAAATCGTTTTTGGAGGGATCTTGAAAAAATTCAATACTTCCTCCCATTTTCTATGAATACAGGTAACTGACATTTATTTCATTGTGTGTTTACAGTACAAGAGAACAACAACATGCACATTACACACAGTACACTAACAGAGTGTATTTCCAGCCCACTTCTCAAATAGAGTACCTCCCAACCTGTACCCACCATCCCCTGTGTTCAATCCTGGGGTCTGTTGTTAGGCTGGGGAGAGTGTGTCCCATCCTGTAGTGTGTGTGTGTGTGTGTGTGTGTGTGTGTGTTTGTACTGAGCCTCCCAATGGTCTAGATTAGAATGTCTAGGTAGGGCCTCTATGTACGGTACTCAGAGGAAGGACACAGGCTACTGGCTGGAGAGTTGGTGGGCCAAATGTAGGCTCAAACCAAAACACCCCACACCCCAGTGGATAGGAACACCTCACACCCCAGTGGAGAGGAACACCCCACACCCCGGTGGATAGGATCACCCCATACCCCGGTGGATAGGAACACCTCACAACCCGGATGGATAGGATCACCTCTGGAGGTAGTCAGGCACGCATTGTGTCTGGATACCAATCAAGTGTAAACAGATCTGGATGGTCAAATCATTTAAATCAGCATTATACTGGCCTCTAAAATCAGTGACAGGTAGCACCATTGACCTATGGCATCAGTAAATACAGTTGAAGTCGAAAGTTTACATACACCTTAGCTAAATACATTTACATTCAGCTTTTCAATTTCCTGACATTTAATCCTAGTAAAATATGCCCTGTCTTAGGTCAGTTAGGATCACCACTTCATTTTAAGAATGTGAAATGTCAGAATAATAGTAGAGAGAATGATTTATTTCAGCTTTTATTTATTTCATCACATTCCCAGTGGGTCAGAAGTTTACATACACTCAATTAGTATTTGGTAGCATTGCCTTTAAATTGTTTAACTTGGGTCAAACGTTTCGGGTAGCCTTCCACAAGCTTCCCACAATAAGTTAGGTGAATTTTGGCCCATTCCTCCTGACAGAGCTGGTGTAACTGATTCAGGTTTGTAGGACTCCTTGCTCGCACACACTTTTTCAGTTCTGCCCACAAATGTTCTATAGGATTGATGTCAGGGCTTTGTGATGGCCACTCCAATACCTTGACTTTGTTGTCCTTAAGCCATTTTGCAACTTTGGAAGTATGCTTGAGGTCATTGTCCATTTGGAAGACCCATTTGCGACCGAGCTTTAACTTCCTGACTGATGTATTGAGATGTTGCTTCAATATATCCACATAATTTTCCTTTTCCTCATGATGCCATCTATTTTGTGAAGTGTACCAGTCCCTCCTGCATTAAAGCACCCCCACAGCATGATGCTGCCACCTTCGTGCTTCACAGTTGTAATGGTGTTCTTCGGCTTGCAAGCGCCCCCTTTTTCCTCCAAACATAACGATGGTCATTATGGGCAAACAGATCTATTTTTGTTTCATCAGACAAGAGGACATTTCTCCAAAAAGTATGATCTTTGTCCCCATGTGCAGTTGCAAACCGTACTTTTTTATGGTGGTTTTGGAGCAGTGGCTTCTTCCTTGCTGAGCGGCCTTTCAGGTTATGTCAATATAGGACTTGTTTTACTGTGGATATAGATACTTTTGTACCTGTTTCCTCCAGCATCTTCACAAGGTCGTTTGCTGTTGTTCTGGGATTGATTTGCACTTTTTGCACCAAAGTATCTCTAGAAGACAGAACGTGTCTCCTTCCTGAGCGGTATGAATGCTGCATGGTCCCATGGTGTTTATACTTGCGTACTATTGTTTGTACAGATGAACGTGGTACCCTCTGGTTTTTGTATATTGCTCCCAAGGATGGACCAGACTTGTGGAGGTCTACAAAACATTTTTCTGAGGTCTTGGCTGATTTCTTTTGATTTTCCCATGATGTCTAGCAAAGAGGCACTGAGTTTGAAGGTAGGCCTTGAAATACATTCACAGGTACACCTCCAATTGACTCAAATGATGTCAATTAGCCTATCAGAAGCTTCTAAAGCCATGACATCATTTTCTGGAATTTTTCAAACTGTTTAAAGGCACAGTCAACTTAGTGTATGTAAACTTCTGACCCACTGTAATTGTGATACAGTGAATTATAAGTGAAATAATCTGTCTGTAAAGAATTGTTGGAAAAATTACTTGTGTCATGCACAAAGTAGATGTCCTAACCGACTTGCCAAAACTATAGTTTGTTAACAAGGAATTTGTGGAGTGGTTGAAAAACGGGTTTTAATGACTCCAACCTAAGTGTATGTAAACTTCCGACTTCAACTGTAAATACATCCATATTATTTTGAAAGAATATCTGTTAAATAATATGCGTACAGGGAGGCACCAGCTAATCTGGTCACAATGTGGACGCAGAGGATAGATAAGAGACATGTTTTAATACAATGTGTAGACGTGACAAAACTTGATAAGATTGTGATTACATCATATTGATCAGATCAAGAAACTCACATGTTAGCACAAGGTGTAAACAAAGCTTCTGTGTCTGTTTGTGTATGGGTGGGGTGGAAGGGGGGGGGGGGGGTTAATGAGAAAGAAGAATTGGTGAATGACCTTGATACCTCTCACCACAGTGAGGCCTTGTCCCAGCTCCCAGTGAGGCCTTGTCCCAGTTCCCAGTGAGGCCTTGTCCCAGTTCCCTGTGAGGCCTTGTCCCAGTTCCCTGTGAGGCCTTGTCCCAGTTCCCTGTGAGGCCTTGTCCCAGTTCCCAGTGAGGCCTTGTCCCAGTTCCCTGTGAGGCCTTGTCCCAGTTCCCAGTGAGGCCTTGTCCCAGTTCCCAGTGAGGCCTTGTCCCATCTCCCAGTGAGGCCTTGTCCCAGTTCCCAGTGAGGCCTTGTCCCAGCTCCCAGTGAGGCCTTGTCCCAGTTCCCAGTGAGGCCTTGTCCCAGTTCCCAGTGAGGCCTTGTCCCAGTTCCCAGTGAGGCCTTGTCCCAGTTCCCAGTGAGGCCTTGTCCCAGTTCCCAGTGAGGCCTTGTCCCAGTTCCCAGTGAGGCCTTGTCCCAGTTCCCTGTGAGGCCTTGTCCCAGCTTCCTGTGAGGCCTTGTCCCAGCTTCCTGTGAGGCCTTGTCCCAGCTTCCTGTGAGGCCTTGTCCCAGCTCCCAACAGTCCCATGACAAAGTGGTAGTCATGGGACAGTTGTAAAATAACTATGTGGAAAGTAGACCTTTGCTTCTAGGACTGATGGTTGCATGAGACTAGGTTTTATGTTTTATACTGGATAATGTTAGAAAAGATAATAATACATTCGTAATTTATGATCGGCTGGTGAATCATTTAAAAATATAAGATGAGACAATTTAGTAAGTTACTTTGGATCTTCAAACTGCTCCTGATAATGCTAAATCCTCACAACGTTTTATACTAGGACTAAAGGTTCCCTTGTCTCTGGAATTTATAGAGATATGTGGTCAAGTCTCTCTCCAGTAAAAGTAAATAGTCAGTGAATTATCTCTGCTCTGAGGTCAGTTCCTGGGCAGAGAGAGACCACAGGCAGTAGTCGACATATTAAATGGTGAGAGAGAGAGAGAGAGAGAGAGAGAGAGAGAGAGAGAGAGAGAGAGAGAGAGAGAGAGAGAGAGAGAGAGAGAGAGAGAGAGAGAGAGACTCTGGGGGATGAAGGGAGTGGACAGGGCCTGACTAACATGTTATATCAGACTTGTTGAAGAGGATATCCAACAGTCATTATGAAATCATATCAACCATGTTTAATTCAGACTAGATGAAGAGGATGTCATGCAGCCATTATGAAATCAGATCAAACATTCTAAATGGAATCAGATGACAATGAGGAGCCTTGGCTAACGAACACTGGAAGATTCCTCCCACTCTGCTGTTTGAGTGGTTCTCGGTTTTTAATGCTACTACTACTACTAAGTCATTTTATCCGAGGCAAATAAAGATTCTATTTTTGAACACTTACGTTTTTATCACTTTTTCCCCTTGAGATGGTGAACATTTTCCCAGACCACCCTGATGCCAACTTGTAAACGTCATTTTTGGTTACAACCAATCAATTGAAATTGCCTTTGAACGTAAAAAAAAACCCTGACAGAAGTTGAAACCTGTAAATCGATTTAAACATTTCTTTGTATTTCACAATGTAATTTCTCCAATGGAAAAACAAAAAAAGATTTTTAAAGCGATCGACTTGAGGATCAATCCTCAGAATTAAATGCAGTCATGCACTCTGAATTGAAGAGGCACGTCAAAGAGCATGGGAGCATGGGAGTGACCCAGCCACCAAGCAAGACAAGCAACCAGGGGAAGTCACTCCGCTGTGAGCAGCCAGGACATTTTCCCAGTGAGCTCTCACAGGCCCCACGGCTATAAAATGAGGCTTAATGAACTGAAGATATACATGATGTATGTATGCCCCAGCAGTACTCAAGTTAAAACATGAATTGAATTTCATCTCTGATCTTGTAAGTGACCAGAATCTCTTGGATTTGAAGAGTACACTATCTTAGTGCATACTGTAGTTTCAGCATCCACATCTGGCATGTCGTTGTTGTTTTGAGAAATGTGCAGAATTCAAACAAACTGCCACACTGTGTTGTGTTGTAATGTAACCTTTGGTTATTGCCTCAGGTAACGGTTGTATGTTTTCATTTGACATGTAAGGTTGATGTTTTTCTGGGTAATCAAGTAGTCGTTTGAATTGTTGTGGGTGACTTTGGAGGACAGTTTTTATTGGTTTATTTTGGTTAGGTCGTTCTATCACACAGGCCCTGTAGTGAACAAGATTCTGGTCTGTGCTTTGCCAGTGCAGTGGAAAATAATTCTCATTGGGGTTTAGAGTACACACACACTGCCTTGAAAGCATAGCAGTCAACACCCCATCAGTGAAGTTGGCTTGTCCCTCTATTTTACTCTCTCTCTCTTTCCCTCCCTCATCTCTCGCTCTCTCTCGCTCTCTCTCTCTTTCCCTCCCCCATCTCTCGCTCTCGCTCTCTCTCTCTTTCCCTCCCCCATCTCTCTCTCTCTCTCTCTCTCTCTCTCTCTCGCTCTCGCTCTCTCGCTCTCTCTCTCTAGCCCAGCCCTGCTTCCTTTCACAGCACTGACAGAACTGACACACTTTGGCCTGGTCCAATCACAGTTCAGCTAGGTCCCCCCAGATGGGTGCAGGCTACACAGGCTGGGGTGTACCAGAAGTGTTTCTCGGGACAGAGAACTTTGGGTGGTTCCATTGAACAGTAGTCTATCTGAGGGGACCTTTTACTTTCAAATTTTTTCTTGAGAGTCTACTCTCTATCTCAGTTCTCTGTGTCACTACGCCTGAACTCTGTGCTTAGGACTGTAAAGGACAGTACCATTGGGAAGTGCAGGCAGTGTCTAACTGTGGGTCTGTAAGGGTTTTTCCTGACTGTGACTATGGGTCTGTAAGGGTTTTTCCTGACTGTGACTGTGGGTCTGTAAGGGTTTTTCCTGACTGTGACTGTGGGTCTGTAAGGGTTTTTGCTGACTGTGACTGTGGGTCTGTAAGGGTTTTTCCTGACTGTGACTGTGGGTCTGTAAGGGTTTTTGCTGACTGTGACTGTGGGTCTGTAAGGGTTTTTCCTGACTGTGACTGTGGGTCTGTAAGGGTTTTTCCTGACTGTGACTGTGGGTCTGTAAGGGTTTTTCCTGACTGTGACTGTGGGTCTGTAAGGGTTTTTCCTGACTGTGACTGTGGGTCTGTAAGGGTTTTTCCTGACTGTGACTGAGGGCTGGATGGCTGAGCTGGTGAGAGTGAGGAGGAAACACCTCCAGACACCCATCTCCAGGTAAGAGAAAGGAACTCTGGGAAATGGGAACAGGAGGGGAAAAGTGGTAATGCATTTCCAAACTTCATTAAGAAGTGTAAACCTTTCCTGTTTGTGATAAGGTAGGATGTAGGAGGTTACTGTATATACTGAGGTTACTGTATATACTGAGGTTACTGTATATACTGAGGTTACTGTATATACTGAGGTTACTGTATATATTGAGGTTACTGTATATACTGAGGTTACTGTATATACTGAGGTTACTGTAACATACTGAGGTTACTGTATATACTGAGGTTACTGTATATACTGAGGTTACTGTATATACTGAGGTTACTGTATATACTGAGGTTACTGTAACATACTGAGGTTACTGTATATACTGAGGTTACTGTATATACTGAGGTTACTGTATATACTGAGGTTACTGTATATACTGAGGTTACTGTAACATACTGAGGTTACTGTATATACTGAGGTTACTGTATATACTGAGGTTACTGTAACATACTGAGGTTACTGTATATACTGAGGTTACTGTATATACTGAGGTTACTGTAACATACTGAGGTTACTGTATATACTGAGGTTACTGTATATACTGAGGTTACTGTAACATACTGAGGTTACTGTATATACTGAGGTTACTGTATATACTGAGGTTACTGTATATACTGAGGTTACTGTAACATACTGAGGTTACTGTATATACTGAGGTTACTGTATATACTGAGGTTACTGTACATACTGAGGTTACTGTATATACTGAGGTTACTGTATATACTGAGGTTACTGTATATACTGAGGTTACTGTAACATACTGAGGTTACTGTATATACTGTAACATATTTGCTGCGTCAAGGTCTGAGGACACATCACTCTCTGTACGGCATGCGGACTGAACAACTCTACTGCTTTTGTTTCATGAATGTGTTTGCTCTGTCTATTTGCTCCACACTAGGTTGTTCTGCACTTTGTAATGTGATTGTGAGACTTTTATTTTTACAGTTGGTATTTATGCTCTTGGGTGAAAAGCCAGGGTTGATGTGAAGTGTTTAGTTTGGAGCCACACTTCTCTATAGTGCTCCGTACTGCTCCGTACTCAATGTTGATTAAACATCGAGTTAAGTGCTTGCGTCTGAGTGTCTGTGGACCATCATCGGCATCCTGATCCTTGGCCAGCGGCCATACACTAACACTATCAGCTCTCTCTGTTGCCCTAGATGTTAGTGTCCACACTTGTGTCAGTCATAACAGCATCATAACAGCACCATATCAGCATCATAACAGCATCATAACAGTGCCATAACAGCATCATAACAGCATCATAACAGCACCATAACAGCATCATAACAGCACCATAACACAACCATAACAGTACCATAACAGCACCATAACACCATCATAACAGCACCATAACAGCATCATAGCAGCATCATAACAGCACCATAACACCATCATAACAGCACCATAACAGCACCATAACACCATCATAACAGCATTATAACAGCACCATAACAGCACCATAAAAGCATCATAGCAGCATCATAACAGCACCATAACAGGTTCATAACAGCATCGTAACACTGTCATAACAGCATCATAACAGCACCATAACAATGTAATAACAGCACCATAACAGCATCATAACAGCACCATAACAATGTAATAACAGCATCATAACAGCATCATAACAGCATCATAACACCATCATAATAGCACCATAACAGCATCATAGCAGCATCATAACAGCACCATAATACTGTCATAAAAGCACCATAACAGCACCATAACAGCACCATAACATCATCATAGCAGCATCATAACAGCACCATAACAGCACCATAACAGCACCATAACAGTATCATAACAGCACCATAACAGTATCATAACAGCACCATAACAGCACCATAACAGCATCATAACAGCACCATAACAGCACCATAACAGCATCATAACAGCACCATAACAGCACCATAACAGTATCATAACAGCACCATAACAGCATCATAACAGCACCATAACAGCACCATAACAGCATCATAACAGCACCATAACAGCATCATAACAGCACCATAACAGCACCATAACAGCACCATAACAGCACCATAACAGCACCATAACATCATCATAGCAGCATCATAACAGCACCATAACAGTATCATAACAGCACCATAACAGTATCATAACAGCACCATAACAGCACCATAACAGCACCATAACAGCATCATAACAGCACCATAACAGCACCATAACAGCACCATAACAGCACCATAACAGCATCATAACAGCATCATAACACTGTCATAACAGCATCATAACAGCACCATAACAGTATCATAAAAGCACCATAACAGCACCATAACAGCACCATAACAGCATCATAACAGCACCATAACATCATCATAGCAGCATCATAACAGCACCATAACAGTATCATAACAGCACCATAACAGCATCATAACAGCACCATAACAGTACCATAACAGCACCATAACAGCGCCATAACAGCACCATAACAGCACCATAACAGCACCATAACAGCACCATAACAGCATCATAACAGCACCATAACAGCACCATAACAGCACCATAACAGCACCATAACAGCATCTTGCAGGCAGTACTACACTATCAGGGTACGTAGGAGGGTTCTACAGTATCAGTACCGTAGCTGTAGGAGGGTGAGGCAGGTGAGGTGTTAGCCAATGGCAAGAGGGGTCATGGGGTTAACACACTGGTATATGCTTAAATCCATGGAATATTTCCATGGAATACTGATCTAATTTAGTCAAAGGTGTATTGCACAGACAGTCCCTAATCATTTTGATAATGATAATTCATAGTTGATTGTATTTAAACTATATAGCACTTTTCCAGACACTGAAAGCGCTTTTACAATGATGGTTGGACAAAATGTGGTTGGTTTTAGTGTAACAACTAGACATTAAGTCCCTGAACACTACAGATGAAACTGGAAGAGGGTGCATTAAACATTCCTTGAGTGTTTTCCTTCCTCTTTTGAACAACAACAAAGCAGTTATCAAACAGATTACCGGTACTCTAAATTCACAATGAAGTGTGGTGCCCTCTGCGACAGCGTTCCAACTCCTGCTATTTTTATGACTCGACAGCTTTCATCACCCACTCGCCAATGTGTGATAAACACTTTAAAAACTAATGTCACTCGCACCGAGTTGGCACCGTCTTCATTTGTTAACTAACAGTGCAACTGTGTTTAAAAATAAAGTGATTGTGGTCAAACTTTGACTAACCTCTTCATAATGCATTCTAAGTATATCTATAATTCCTTATGAGCTGTGCATAATGCATTATAATGCAGGACATAGGTGTCAATAGCTGCTCATAAACATATATAACTACAAAGTATTATGAGCAGGCAGCTCAATGGTTAACCACAAGGACTTGAACCTCATAAATCCTGTTTTATGAGAAATGGATTATCACTATCCTTTAAATCCATTTTCAAATGTCTGTGGCGGTTTTTGAACCCTTGAAGTGCAGTGTAGCTTACACTGGGGTATTTTATGTTCTAAGGTTGGAATATGAGCTCAGAGCAATAGTATGTGAGTTAGTGTTGCTGATTTCTGTCTATTTCATTTCCTGTGAAAGTATTATGCCCTGGGGGGATTGTAGTTTTAGCCGGGGCTGTGTTGTGTTTGATCCAGTGCACTATAGAGTTTTTTTATGCTCTTGAAATAGCAAATGTATACCATAATGTATAGCAGCTGTATTCAGAAATGTGGTGCAACACTTGACGCGTCAGGAGTCCGCGTGAAGCAACAACTAGTAAAGCACCAGAGAAAAGCTTCAGAATCAGCATTCTATCAGGGTTCTATCAGCATTCTATCAGGGTTCTATCAGCATTCTATTAGGGTTCCATCAGCATTCTATCAGGGTTCTATCAGCATTCTATGAGCGTTCTGTCAACATTCTACCAGGGTTCTATCAGCATTCTATCAGGGTTCTATCAGCATTCTATCAGGGTTCCATCAGCATTCTATCAGGGTTCTCTCAGCATTCTATGAGCGTTCTGTCAATATTCTACAAGGGTTCTATCAGCATTCTATGAGCGTTCCATCAGCATTCTATCAGGGTTCTATCAGCATTCTACCAGGGTTCTATCAGCATTCTATCAGGGTTCCATCAGCATTCTATCAGGGTTCCATCAGCATTCCATCAGCGTTCCATTAGCATTCTATCAGGGTTCTATCAGCATTCTACCAGGGTTCTATCAGCATTCTATCAGGGTTCCATCAGCATTCTATCAGGGTTCTATCAGCATTCTATCAGGGTTCTATCAGCATTCTATCAGGGTTCTATCAGCATTCTATCAGGGTTCCATCAGCATTCTATGAGTGTTCTGTCAGGATTCTATCAGGGTTCTATCAGTATTCGATCAGGGTTCCACCAGCATTCTATCAGGGTTCTATCAGCATTCTATCAGGGTTATATCAGCATTCTATCAAGGTTCTATCAGCATTCTATCAGGGTTCCATCAGCATTATATCAGGGTTCTATCAGCATTCTATCAGGGTTCCATCAGCATTATATCAGGGTTCTATCAGCATTCTATCAGGGTTCCATCAGCATTCTATCAGGGTTCTATCAGCATTCTATCAGAGTTCCATTTGCATTCTATCAAGGTTCTATCAGCACTCAATCAGCCGATTCAACCCTTTGAATTGATATATCTAATTCTGCATGCATGCCATTTTAAGAGAATGCGGTGGCAGTACAAGCCAATGATGGGAAGTTTGGGCAGTTTACCTCTGTCATGGAAAATGTGGGCCTAATGATGCCCTCTTGCCACTGGTCCTCTCCACATGTTACGCTATGGTATTACAAATTCTTCCAAATTCTTTCTATTTTTTCATTATCTCGCTCTCTCTCCCTCCATCTTTCCCTTTTTCTTGGTCTCTCTCTCTCTCTCTCTCTCTCTCTCTCTCTCTCTCTCTCTCTCTCTCTCTCTCTCTCTCTCTCTCTCTCTCTCTCTCTCTCTCTCTCTCTCTCTCTCTCTCTCTCTCTCTCTCTCTCTCTCTCTCTCTCTCTCTCTCTCTCTCTCTCTCTCTTTCCCTCTCTCCCAGTTTCCCAGACATTTCAACCTGTTGCCAAAGCATTTACTGGACATCTGTGCTGAGTTGCCAGCTCGTAAACATTGAATCATAACATACAAATATGTGTTGAAATTGCTTAGTAATTGCTGCCATCACACACCTGACTGTGTTTTGACCCCAGTGCTGTCGCTGATGATGCTGTTGTGTTATGACAGTAACCAAGGTTATTCATTACCAAAATGACTTCCTACACATAACTTTTAAGGCTTAAAAAATACTACAGAATATATAACTACTAGTACAGAAGGTCTGATACTAACTTGATGCAAAGCAAGTGCAGTGTGCAAGATTTTATTTTCTCTAAAAGCTTGTTATTAATGAGACCAAAATCCTTCATTTGGCCTATAGCATGCATAAAAGTGCTTATGGAGACTTTAGAAGTTGTTTGTTCAAAGTGGGACTCTCTTTCCAGGCTGAGGTGTATGGTCAAGCAACTGGAGGAGAAACATGTGGACTTTGAAGATCTGAAGAAGAACTTGGACTACACAGCATCCTTACTGGAAGCCATTTACATTGATGGGACCAGGTACAGTACGAACTTTAGTGTGATTATACTGCATGATACTGTAAGCTCTACTACACAAACTTCCAACTTACCTGACTTCGTTTGCTAAAGTATAAAAGAATGAGCTACCAAACCGGCTCGCAGGGTTGCTTACCTCTTGAGGTCCTTGTGGTCTCGACCAATTTAGGTAAATCCTACTTTAGTTTAGTGACTCCCATTGTTGGGATAACCTGCCAAATTCCTTGCATCTTGATTCGCTGGTGCTGCTAGTATCGTTTAGGACTCCGGTGTTAAATGAATTCATTGAGGATTGCAGCTGTTTCCATTGATTGTAATGGTTTATTTGTTTAAATTATAGTATTGTAATTGTAGTATTGTAATTGTAGTATTGTAATTGTAGTATTGTAATTGTAGTATTGTAATTGCAGTATTGTAGTTGTAGTATTGTAATTGTAGTATTGTAATTGTAGTATTGTAATTGTAGTATTGTAATTGCAGTATTGTAGTTGTAGTATTGTAATTGTAGTATTGATATTGTAGTATTGTAATTGTAGTATTGTAATGGTAGTATTGTAATTGTAGTACTGTAATTGTATTATGGTAATTGTAGAATTGTAATTGCAGTATTGTAATTGTAGTATTGTAATTGTAGTATTGTAATTGTAGTATTGTAGTTGTAGTATTGTAAGTGTATTATTGTAATTGTATTATTGTAATTGTAGTATTGTAATTGTAGTATTGTAATTGTAGTAATGTAATTGTATTATGGTAATTGTAGTATTGTAATTGCAGTATTGTAATTGTAGTATTGTAATTGTAGTATTGTAATTGTAGTATTGTAATTGTAGTATTGTAGTTGTAGTATTGTAAGTGTATTATTGTAATTGTAGTATTGTAATTGTAGTATTGTAGTTGTAGTATTGTAAGTGTATTATTGTAATTGTAGTATTGTAGTTGTAGTATTGTAAGTGTATTATTGTAATTGTAGTATTGTAATTGTAGTATTGTAATTGTAGTATTGTAATTGTAGTATTGTAGTTGCAGTATTGTAAGTGTATTATTGTAATTGTAGTATTGTAATTGTAGTGTTGTAATTGTAGTATTGTAATTGTAGTATTGATATTGTAGTATTGTATCTGTAGTATTGTAATTGTAGTACTGTAATTGTAGTGTTGTAATTGTAGTATTGTAATTGTAGTATTGTAATTGTAGTATTGTAATTGTAGTATTGTAGTTGTAGTATTGTAATTGTAATTGTAGTATTGTAATTTTAGTACTGTAATTGTAGTATTGTAATTGTAGTATTGTAGTTGTAGTATTGTAATTGTAGTATTGTAATTGTACCTTGTCGTTGTTTTTATTCTTCTTGTTATATTTGGAATGTTAATTTTCTTGATTATGAAAATGTTTGTTCTCCCTTACTGCCTGCTTAAGCCCAGAAACACACACACACGCTAACTATATCAGCATATCCTTGTTTCCTCTCTGAACACAATGCTCCACATTATTAGGCATATCCACAGGCCTATCCACATTATTAGGCATATCCACAGGCCTATCCACATTATTAGGCATATCCACAGGCCTATCCACATTATTAGGCATATCCACAGGCCTATCCACATTATTAGGCATATCCACAGGCCTATCCACATTATTAGGCATATTCACAGGCCTATCCACTGCCCCATGTTTTTTTATCCAAGTGTATATATATGTAGTATTTCTCTAAGCCATGAGGTGTTCGAATGCAAACATGTCTCCAGTGCTATGACCCCAAAGCACCCTGATGAAGGCTGTAATGCTGAAACAAGTTTACATCTACTTACATTTTTCATCGAACAGAGTATGAATGCTGTGCCGCTTAGAGAAAGGGGAAACAAAATAAAACTGTGTCCCTGTCCCTGTCTCTCCCATCTCAGACAGGATCTGATTTGTTCTCTCTCTCCCCTCTCAGACAGGATCTGATTTGTTCTCTCTCTCCCCTCTCAGACAGGGTCTGATTTGCTCTCTCTCTCCCCTCTCAGACAGGATCTGATTTGTTCTCTCTCTCCCCTCTCAGACAGGATCTGATTTGCTCTCTCTCACTCCCCTCTCAGACAGGATCTGATTTGCTCTCTCTCTCTCCCCTCTCAGACAGGATCTGATTTGTTCTCTCTCTCCCCTCTCAGACAGGGTCTGATTTGCTCTCTCTCTCTCCCCTCTAAGACAGGATCTGATTTGCTCTCTCTCACTCCCCTCTCAGACAGGGTCTGATTTGCTCTCTCTCTCTCCCCTCTAAGACAGGATCTGATTTGCTCTCTCTCACTCCCCTCTCAGACAGGTTCTGATTTGCTCTCTCTCTCTCCCCTCTAAGACAGGATCTGATTTGCTCTCTCTCACTCCCCTCTCAGACAGGATCTGATTTGCTCTCTCTCACTCCCCTCTCAGACAGGATCTGATTTGCTCTCTCTCACTCCCCTCTCAGACAGGGTCTGGACGCAGAGGATGACCTCCAGAAGCTGCACTCTGATGGCGTGCCCACGGAGGTTACTGATTGGCTGACTTCAACCTTCACTCAGAGGGCCCGCCGCCCTGCCCGCCGCTCCGACGACAAACCAAAGTTCCGCAGCATCGTCCACGCAGTGCAGGCTGGGATATTTGTCGAGAGGTAGATGGAAAATGTTATTATCCTCAATGAGGACATTCATTTGGACACACCTACTCATTCCAGGGTTTTTCTTTATTTTTACTATGTTCTACATTGTAGAATAATAGTGAAGACATCAAAACTATTAAATAACACATATGGAATCATGTAGTAACCAAAAAAAGTGTTAAACAAATCAAAATCGATATTATATTTGAGATTCTTCAAAGTAGCCACCCTTTGCCATGATGACAGCTTTGCACATTCTTGGCATTCTCTCAACCAGCTTCATGAGGGAGTCACCTGGAATGCATTTCAATTAACTGGTGTGCCTTGTCAACCTCTACGGGATCGGTGTCCCGTATACGGGACGGTTGAGCTAACGTACTCTAATGTGATTAGCCTGACTGTTGAAAGTAACAGCAAACTTTGCAGGAGATAGACATGTCTTATATGGGCAGAAAGCTTAAATTCTTGTTAATCTAACTGCACTGTCTAATTTACAGTAGCTATTACAGTGCAAAAATACCATGCTATTGTTTGAGGAGAGTGCACAACAACAAAATACTTATCACGACAACTGGTTTGATACATTCACCTCTGAAGGTAAATAATGTACTTCAGTAATCTTGCTCTGATTTGTCATCCTAAGGGTCCCAGAGATAAAATGTATTATAGTTTTGTTTGATCAAATCAATTTTTATATTCAAATGTAGGAACTGGTTTCTACAGTTTGAACCCCTGCTGTCTCTGGCTCCACACCCGCCCCGCCCGGCCATCTAGATGTGTGAAAGTTAGTGTATAAGCTAATGATCCATCATGTATGACATTCCTGGGAGTGTGTGAACTTACATTTTGTATTACCATATCATTTTTGTATGTTCTCTATAGTTATGTACTTGAAAATGTATCAATTGACCAATTCGGCACATTTGGGAAGACTTGATACAAAATAGTCCAGTATTACAATGCTTCACTGGATCAATCTGACACTTTGTACATACACTGCTGCCATCTAGTGGCCAAAATCTAAAATGCGCCTAAACTGCAATATTATATTGTTTCTCTTGCATTTCTAAGATGAGAAAAAATATATATATATCTTTTACCAGAACTAATGTGTTATATTCTCCTACATTAATTTCACATTTCCACAAACGTCAAAGTGTTTCCTTTCCAATGGTATCAATAATATGCATATCCTTGCTTCAGGTCCTGAGCTACAGGCAGTTAGATTAGGGTATGTCATTTTAGGCAAAAAAATGAAAAAAATGGATCCTTAAGAGGTTAAAAGTTAATTTGTGGAATTTCTTTCCTTCTTAATGCATTTGAGCCAATCAGTTGTGTTGTGACAAGGTAGGGGTGGTATACAGAAGATAGCCCTATATGGTAAAAGACCAAGTCCATATTATGGCAAGAACAGCTCAAATAAGCAAAGAGAAACAACAGTCCATCATTACTTTAAGACATGAAGGTCAGTCAATGCGGAACATTTCAAGAACTTTGAAAGTTTCTTCAAGTGCAGTCGCAAAAACCATCAACTGCTATGATGAAACTGGCTCTCATGAGGACCGCCACAGGAAAGGAAGACCCAGAGTTACCTCTGCTGCAGAGGATAAGTTCATTAGAGTTAACTGCACCTCATATTGCAGCCCAAATAAATGTTCAGAGGAGACTGCTTGAATCAGGCCTTCATGGTCGAATTGCTGCAAAGAAACCACTAGTAAAGGACACCAATAATAAGAAGAGACTTGCTTGGGCCAAGAAACACGAGCAATGGACATTAGACCGGTAGAAATCTGTCCTTTGGTCTGATGAGTCGCCGTGTCATTGTGAGACACAGAGTAGGTGAATGGATGATCTCCGCATGTGTGGTTCCCACCGTGAAGCATGGAAGAGGAGGTGTGATGGTGCTGGTAACACTGTCTGTGATTTATTTAGAATTCAAGGCACACATTTAACCAGCATGGCTACCACAGCATTCTGCAGCGATACACCATCCCATCTGGTTTGAGCTTAGTGGGACTATCATTTGTTTTTCAACAGGACAATGACCCAACACACCTCCAGGCTGTGTAAGGGCTATTCGACCAAGAAGAAGAGTGATGGAGTGCTGCATCAGATGACCTGGCCTCCACAATCACCCGATCTCAACCCAATTGACATGGTTTGGGATGCGTTGGACCGCAGAGTGAAGGAAAAGCAGCCAACAAGTGCTCAGCATATGTGGGAACTCCTTCAAGACTGTTGGAAAAGCATTCCTCATGAAGCTGGTTGACAGAATGCCAAGAATGTGCAAAGCTGTCATCAAGGCAAAGGGTGGCTACTTTGAAGAATCTAACATCTAAAATGTATTTTGATTTGTTTAACACTTTTTTGGTAACTACATGATTCCATATGTGTTATTTCATAGTTTTGATGTCTTCACTATTATTCTACAATGTAGAAAATAGCCAAAATAAAGAAAAACCCTTGAATGTGTAAGTGTCTCCTAACGTTTGACTGGTACTGTACATGTAAAGGAGGCTCACCCAGTGAGGTAGAGGAGGATGGTCCTCCTCATTAATGTGAGAAAGAAATGAAACATAAAAAAAAACACCTTATAAATAATGTTGTGCATGGGGTTTGTAAAGTGTGTGTCATAAGGCCAGGATAAGTTCATCTAGGTTCATTAGCATGATCCACATTCTGTTACAACAAGGACATTACAGATTCACTACTGAGATTGTCCAATGCCAAACATTCCATGTGCTGTTGTTCCAGGATGTTCCGGAGGGCATACACTGCTGCCATGCCTGACCAACCTGCAGTAGTAGTTCACTGTCTCAGGGTAAGAACGTTGCCTGACCAACCTGCAGTAGTAGTTCACTGTCTCAGGGTAAGAACGTTGCCTGACCAAGCTGCAGCAGTAGTTCACTGTCTCAGGGTAAGAACATTGCCTGACCAACCTGCAGTAGTAGTTCACTGTCTCAGGGTAAGAACGTTGCCTGACCAACCTGCAGTAGTAGTTCACTGTCTCAGGGTAAGAACGTTGCCTGACCAACCTGCAGTAGTAGTTCACTGTCTCAGGGTAAGAACGTTGCCTGACCAACCTGCTGTAGTAGTTCACTGTCTCAGGGTAAGAACGTTGCCTGACCAACCTGCAGTAGTAGTTCACTGTCTCAGGGTAAGAACGTTGCCTGACCAACCTGCAGTAGTAGTTCACTGTCTCAGGGTAAGAACGTTGCCTGACCAACCTGCAGTAGTAGTTCACTGTCTCAGGGTAAGAACGTTGCCTGACCAACCTGCAGCAGTAGTTCACTGTCTCAGGGTAAGAACGTTGCCTGACCAACCTGCAGCAGTAGTTCACTGTCTCAGGGTAAGAACGTTGCCTGACCAACCTGCAGTAGTAGTTCACTGTCTCAGGGTAAGAACGTTGCCTGACCAACCTGCAGTAGTAGTTCACTGTCTCAGGGTAAGAACGTTGCCTGACCAACCTGCAGTAGTAGTTCACTGTCTCAGGGTAAGAACGTTGCCTGACCAACCTGCAGTAGTAGGTCACTGTCTCAGGGTAAGTACGTTGCCTGACCAACCTGCAGTAGTAGTTCACTGTCTCAGGGTAAGAACGTTGCCTGACCAACCTGCAGTAGTAGTTCACTGTCTCAGGGTAAGAACGTTGCCTGACCAACCTGCAGTAGTAGTTCACTGTCTCAGGGTAAGAACGTTGCCAGACCAACCTGCAGTAGTAGTTCACTGTCTCAGGGTAAGAACGTTGCCTGACCAACCTGCAGTAGTAGTTCACTGTCTCAGGGTAAGAACGTTGCCTGACCAACCTGCAGTAGTAGTTCACTGTCTCAGGGTAAGAACGTTGCCTGACCAACCTGCAGTAGTAGTTCACTGTCTCAGGGTAAGAACGTTGCCTGACCAACCTGCAGTAGTAGTTCACTGTCTCAGGGTAAGAACGTTGCCTGACCAACCTGCAGTAGTAGTTCACTGTCTCAGGGTAAGAACGTTGCCTGACCAACCTGCAGTAGTAGTTCACTGTCTCAGGGTAAGAACGTATGATCTGTTATCGTTCTACAGCCTTTAACTGGGTACCACATAGGGAGCAGAGCCAGGAGTTTCCCTGACCACATGACATAGGGAGCAGAGCCAGGAGTTTCCCTGACCATATGACTAGTTTGTCCTGGTCAGGTCAAGTGGACAAGAAAATCTCCTTTACTACAATATGAGCTTACTACATTTTTATTTTTAATCCCAGCTCCCGTCCCCGCAGGAGGCCTTTTGCCTCTTGGTAGGCCGTCATTGTAAATAAGAATGTGTTCTTAATTGACTTGCCTAGTTAAATAAAGGTACAAAATAAAAATAAATTTAAAAAAAGCTATCCTTTTTATATCAGACTGTGTCTCTAATTCTTGAAAAACTCAATGTGCTGTGGACATCAGATCAGACTCTATTCGTCTCTATCCTCTCCATCATTAGGACATTGACCGGTGGAACTTTGATGTGTTTGCCCTGAACACTGCCAGCCATGACCACGCACTACAGACCATGTTCTTCGAGCTGGTCACACGATACGAACTCAACAGCAGATTCAAGGTCTCCACATATCATTTTGCACTTACTATATTTGACTAGTTTACCATAACTAACTCCTTCAGTTTCTGTACATACAGCTTTAATTCTACATTAGCCTTTAACTATTCAAACTTCTCTCACTGCCCAAAAAACACTTTCTGTTGACTGCTGAAGTAAGCGCACACATTTTCCTAACTAAATTGACCTATTCTAGTTGGTAAACGTTTTTCATAAGTACAGTGCCTTGCAAAAGTATTCATCCCCCTTGGCGTTTTTCCTATTTTGTTGCATCACAACCTGTAATTTAAATGGATTTTTATTTGGATTTCATGTAATGGACATACACAAAATAGTCCAAAATGGTGAAGTGAAATGAAAAAAATTACTTGTTTCAAAAAATTATAATAAATAAATAACGGAAAAGTGGTGCGTGCATATGTATTCACCCCCTTTGCTATGACAAAGTTGTGGAGAAGTACAGATCAGGGTTGGGTTATAAAAAAGTATCTGAAACTTTGAACATCCCACGGAGCACCATTAAATCCATTATAAAAAAATTGAATATGGCACCACAACAAACCTGCCAAGAGAGGGCTGCCCACCAAAACTCACGGACCAGGCAAGGAGGGCATTAATCAGAGAGGCAACAAAGAGACCAAAGATAACCCTGAAGGAGCTGCAAAGCTCCACAGCGGAGATTGGAGAATCTGTCCATAGGACCACTTTAAGCCAAACACTCCACAGAGCTGGGCATTACGGAAAAGTGGCCAGAAAAAAATATATTGCTTCAAGAAAAAAATAAGCAAACACGTTTGGTGTTCGCCAAAAGGCATGTGGGAGACTCCCCAAACATATGGAAGAAGGTACTCTGGTCAGATTAGTCTAGAATTGAGCTTTTTGGCCATCAAGGAAAATGCTATGTCTGGCGCAAACCCAACACCTCTTATCACCCCGAGAACACCATCCACACAGTGAAGCATGGTGGTGGCAGCATCATGCTGTGGGGATGTTTTTCATCGGCAGGGACTGGGAAACTGGTCAGAATTGAAGAAATGATGGATGACGCTAAATACAGGGAAATTCTTGAGGGAAACCTGTTTCAGTCTTCCAGAGATTTGAGACTGGGACGGCGGTTCACCTTCCAGGAGGACAATGACCCTAAGCATACTGCTAAAGCAACACTTGAGTGGTTTAAGGCGAAACATTTAAATGTCTTGGAATGGCCTAGTCAAAGCCCAGACCTCAATCCAATTGAGAATCTGTGATATGACTTAAAGATTGCTGTACAACAGCGGAACCCATCCAACTTGAAGGAGCTGGAGCAGTTTTGCATTTACATTTACATTTTAGTTTTGCCTTGAAGAATGGGCGAAAATCCCAGTGGCTAGATGTGCCAAGCTTATAGAGACGTACCCCAAGAGACTTGCAGCTGTAATTGCTGCAAAAGGTGGCTCTACAAAGTTTTGACTTTGGGGGGGTGAATAGTTATGCACGCTCAAGTTTTCAGTTTTTTGTCTCATTTCTTGTTTATTTTCACAATAAAAAATATTTTGTATCTTCAAAGTGGTAGGCATGTTGTGTAAATCAAATGATACAAACCCCCCAAGAAATCCATTTTAATTTCAGGTCGTAAGGCAACAAAATAGGAAAAATGCCAAGGAGGGGTGAATACTTTCGCAAGCCACAGTATTACCCTTGGGGGGTAGATTCCGACACAAAGATGACATTGAGAGGTTGATGATACAGTGTGCACAAAAACAATGGACGAACTCCATGTGAACTCTACATGTCATTGTGTGGTATTACAGATCCCCATCTCCTGTCTGATGACCTTCTTGGAGAAGCTGGAGAGAGGCTACAGTAAACACAGCAACCCATACCACAGCAGTGTCCACGCAGCCGACGTCACACAAACCCTACACTGTCTGCTCCTCCGCACAGGACTCGTGGTACAGTACAGCTCTTCGTTCAGTTTACAACAAGGTCATCCCTGTCACGTTGTATTCGTTTGCCATAGTTCGGGGAAAGGGGCATTTCCTGACCCGTCCTACAGGCCCATAGTTGGCCTGCCAGGTCAGGTGAGGTGGTTGGGGGAAATTTCAGGGTACTAGCTGTAGCAGACGGACTTGAAGGAAGCAATGACTTATTTACTGTAAGCCAATGTAAATGACTTATTTACTGTAAGCCAATGTCAATGACTTATTTACTGTAAGCCAATGTAAATGACTTATTTACTGTAAGCCAAC
The DNA here is from genome assembly GCA_031479575.1 of Coregonus ussuriensis. Classification (NCBI taxonomy): domain Eukaryota; kingdom Metazoa; phylum Chordata; class Actinopteri; order Salmoniformes; family Salmonidae; genus Coregonus; species Coregonus ussuriensis. The sequence continues at coordinate 7,994,343 of CM062482.1, read as the reverse complement.
GTAAATGAGTATAAATATGAAATAGAGATGTTTATAACAACGGTATGTGTGTTGGTCTTGCCTCCAGCACTGGTTACTGTAAAATAATTATATAATGACTGTATATGAAATGGATATGTTTGTTATGTACACTCAGTGGCCACTTTATTAGGTACACACATCCTGACTCTGCCATCAGCATGACCCAACAGGAACCGGGATTCGGACCAGGCGATGTTTTTCCACTCCTCAATTGTCCAGTGTTGGTGATCGCGTACCCACTGGAGCCGCTTCATCTTGTTTTTAGCTGAAAGGAGTGGAACCCGGTGTGGTCGTCTGCTACAACAGCCCATTAATAGCTCTGTGACAATGACCGTTTTGTCTCAGTGTTCCGAGATGCTATTACGCCACTGTTGTACTGAAACGTCATTTGCCTGTTTATGGCCCACCTGTTAGCTTGCACGATTCTTGCCATTCTCCTTCGACCTCTAATCAACAAGCTATTTTCGCCCACAGGACTGCCACTGACTGGATGTTTTTTGTTTGTCGCACCATTCTCGGTACACCCTAGACTCTGTTGTGCGTGAAAATCCCAGGAGGCTGGCCGTTTCTGAGATACTGGAAGTAGCACGCCTGGCACCGACGATTATACCCCGTTCAAAATCACTGAGGTCACTCATTTTGCCCATTCTAATGTTCAATCAAACATTACCTGAATGCCTCGATGCCGGTCTGCCTGCTTTATATAGCAAGCCACGGCCACGTGACTCACTGTCTGTTGGAGAAAAACATTTTTGTGAACCTAATAAACTGGCCACTGAGAATACAATGAGGGGAAAAAGGTATTTGATCCCCTGCTGATTTTGTACGTTTGCCCACTGACAAAGACATGATCAGTCTATAATTTTAATGTTAGGTTTATTTGAACAGTGAGAGACAGAATAACAAAAAAAAACGCATGTCAAAAATGTTATGAATTGATTTGCATTTTAATGAGGGAAATAAGTATTTGACCCCCTCTCAATCAGAAAGATTTCTGGCTCCCAGGTCTATTTTATACAGGTAATGAGCTGAGATTAGGAGCACACTCTTAAAGGGAGTGCTCCTAATCTCAGCTTGTTACCTGTATAAAAGACACCTGTCCACAGAAGCAATCAATCAATCAGATTCCAAACTCTCCAGCATGGCCAAGACCAAAGAGCTCTCCAAGGATGTCAGGGACAAGATTGTAGACCTACACAAGGCTGGAATGGGCTACAAGACCATCGCCAAGCAGTTTAGTGAGAAGATGACAACAGTTGATGTGATTATTCGCAAATGGAAGAAACACAAAATAACTGTCAATCTCCCTCGACCTGGGGCTCCATGCAAGATCTCACCTCGTGGAGTTGCAATGATCATGAGAATGGTGAGGAATCAGCCCAGAACTACACAGGAGGATCTTGTCAATGATTTCAAGGCAGCTGTGACCATAGTCACCAAGAAAACAATTGGTAACACACTACGCCGTGAAGGACTGAAATCCTGCAGCGCCCGCAAGGTCCCCCTGCTCAAGAAAGCACATATACAGGCCCGTCTGAAGTTTGCCAATGAACATCTGAATGATTCAGAGGAGAACTGGGTGAAAGTGTTGTGGTCAGATGAGACCAAAATTGAACATCAAATCAACTCGCCATGTTTGGAGGAGGAGGAATGCTGCCTATGACCCCAAGAACACCATCCCCACCGTCAAACATGGAGGTGGAAACATTATGCTTTGGGGGTGTTTTTCTGCTAAAGGGACAGGACAACTTCACCGCATCAAAGGGACGATGGACGGGGCCATGTACCGTCAAATCTTGGGTGAGAACCTCCTTCCCTCAGCCAGGGCATTGAAAATGGGTCGTGGATGGGTATTCCAGCATGACAATGACCCAAAACACACGACCAAGGCAACAAAGGAGTGGCTCAAGAGGAAGCACATTAAGGTCCTGGAGTGGCCTAGCCAGTCTCCAGACCTTAATCCCATAGAAAATCTGTGGAGGGAGCTGAAGGTTCGAGTTGTCAAACGTCAGCCTGGAAACCTTAATGACTTGGAGAAGATCTGCAAAGAGGAGTGGGACAAAATCCCTCCTGAGATGTGTGCAAACCTGGTGGCCAACTACAAGAAACGTCTGACCTCTGTGATTGCCAACAAGGGTTTTGCCACCAAGTACTAAGTCATGTTTTGCAGAGGGGTCAAATACTTATTTCCCTCATTAAAATGCAAATCAATTTATAACATTATTGACATGCGTTTTTCTGGATTTTTTGTTGTTGTTATTCTGTCTCTCACTGTTCAAATAAACCTACCATTAAAATTATAGACTGATCATTTCTTTGTCAGTGGGCAAACGTACAAAATCATCAGGGGATCAAATACTTTTTTCCCTCACTGTATCTAATGTTTATAACAAGGGTATCTGTGTGGATCTCACACGCAGCACTGGTTGACTGAACTGGAGGTTCTGGCGTCACTGTTTGCTGCGGCCATCCATGACTACGAACACACTGGAACTACCAACAACTTCCACATTCACACAAAGTAAGATAAAGTAAAGTGAGAATTATTGAGGTGTTCAAAAATGCATTTGATTTCAGAGTGAGTGGGAGAGAGTGAAATCGAATCCACATTAACACCAAGTAAGGCAAAAACCATGCAATTGTTATCCTGCCAACTACGCCAAGGATTACACAATCATGCGCTTTATGTTTTTATTCTCTGATTCTATTAGATTACTAAGGTTTTCACAAATGCATTAAAGAGTGGGAAAAGGAGAGGGAGAGCGAGAGAGTGAGATTGAGAGGGAGAGGGAGAGAGGGAGAACTAGAGAAAGTGTGTGAGAAAGAACTTGTGAGAAACAGAGAGAGAAAGAGAAAGAGAGAGAGAGAGAGAGAGAGAGAGAGAGAGAGAGAGATTGAGTTAGTTTGAGATCTGCTCAACTGCTTACAGCTCCTGCATACTCCTTCTTAAGTAAACATATCTTATGGAGGGAAGGCATTATTTTTAGCAGTAGATTTTCCACATAGAGACACAGAGGGACCTAAGAACTCTATCTCCTGGCACACAGAGTAACTCTATTTTGGGAGCAAAACATGAGGGCCTGATGCCATCAGCAAAATAACGTGAACATTTCTAACAAAGTTATGAGCATGCAGTTCTCCTACAAAATGCATGCTCATGTAAAATGCATCCTGCTATTTAGTTAGGATCATTATGAGATGAAAAGAACATATTATAAGGGGTAAATCATGCTTCATACAGACAAGCCTTACAATGCATTATAACCACATAACGATGCATTATACCTGTCAGCTGAAGATGTAGAGCAGTAATAGGCTAAACTGAAGAGAAACTCAGCAGGACGTCTGGTTCGTAAGACCAGGACCAAGAAAAATCCATAAACCTAATAAACTATCACTACAAAGACTAACCTCCGTACCGTCTTGTGATGTATCACAGAATGACAGAAAGTCCTATTCATTCAGAGAACACCTCCTCCTTGGCAAGCACTCTGTTCAGATCTACTGTTTATAATTTAGACAAAGTAACATTTGACATGTAATGATGAAACACCCAGCTCATTTTTTTAAAGTCATTTTTTAGCAGACACTCTTATCCAGAGCGACTTACAGTTAGTGAGTGCATACATTTTTCATACTGGCCCCCCGCGGGAAACGAACCCACAACCCTGGCGTTGCAAGCGCCATGCTCTACCAACTGAGCTACAACCAAGTAAAGCCATTAGAAAGGAATGTCCAATGTTGTTAAAAACAATTCTGTGAACTGACCTAATTGTTCTTCTCATGACGCTGAATTGACTGGTTTATTTGTTTTAACTGGGACATTATAGACATAGTTTTATTTAGTTTTTAGATGTTAATAGGCATATTATTTAAAACATTTGTTTAAAGGTGTGAGTGTGTGAGAGAGAGAGAGAGAGAGAGAGAGAGAGAGAGAGAGAGAGAGAGAGAGAGAGAGAGAGCGAGAGAGAGAGAGAGAGAGAGAAGAGAGAGTGCGTGTGAGATAGATTGTGTGTGTGTGTGTGTGTGTGTGTGTGTGCGTGTGTGTTCTCGTGTGTGTGCGTGTGTGCTCGTGTGTGTGTGTGCTCTTGTGTGTGTGTGTGTGTGTGTGTGTGTGTGTGTGTGTGTGTGTGTATGTGTGTGTGTGTGTGTGTGTGTGTGTGTGTGTGTGTGTGTGTGTGTGTGTGTGTGTGTGTGTGTGTGTGTGTGTGTGTGTGTCTGTGTGTGTGTGTGTGAGTGTGTGGAGTAAAAATAAAACACCCTACTGTACATACGTTCACACACACACACACACACACACACACACACACACACACACACACACACACACACACACACACATACACACACACACCATCTTTTACACCTCCATAAGTATTATTTAATAGCATTGCATTGCTTCATCATGTTGTTATGATGGTAAATTACTTAAAGATGCATTGTGTTAATTTTCTTCAAACGTTATACTGATGCAGATTTGAATGCCTTCATGCCAAAACACATACTAAACTGTTGGCTGCACAGTCTTAAAAAGGTAACCTTTCTATGCCCTGGCTTTAGTTTTCCTATAGTGCAGCATTTAGCCCTGAGGGAACCTCAATGTGTTGCTCCGATATCTGTTTATCCATTTAGTTTTCCTATAGTACAGTATTTAGCCCTGAGGGAACCTCAATGTGTTGCTCCGATATCTGTTTATCCATTTAGTTTTCCTATAGTGCAGTATTTAGCCCTGAGGGAACCTCAATGTGTTGCTCTGATATCGGTTTTTATTTTCCATTTCTGAAGTGCTTAACAAACACGTATGCAAATGACTTTAGACAGAGGGCTTGATAAGGAACATGTCTCAATGAATTCTCCCTGTTCTTTTCTTCTGAGTCCTTTATAACCATCTGTCCTCTTCTCTCATGAGCATGAACACCACTGTATTACTAAACAGTCACTACCACCCAATGATGCTGGATGTCCCTAACTATTAGCCTGGGTGGTGTGTACTTAAGCCACATCCTCCCACTATCATTGTCATGCCATACACGTTTCTGTAAGACAGACAAAGGACAAACTATAGCCTGGTCCCAGATCTGTAGGGTTAGGGTTAAAGGCATGACAACAGCAGTCAGATGATTTATCCAAAGCACATACAGATTATTGTACTAGGACCAGGCTAGGACCAGGCTAGGACCAGGCTAGGACCAGGCTAGGACAAGGCTAGATCAAGGCTAGGACCAGGCCAGGACCAGGCTAGGACCAGGCTAGGACAAGGCTAGGACCAGGCTAGGACCAGGCTAGGACCAGGCTAGGACAAGGCCAGGACCAGGCTAGGACAAGGCCAGGACAAGGCCAGGACAAGGCTAGGACCAGGCTAGGACCAGGCCAGGACCAGGTTAGATCAAGGCTAGGACAAGGCTAGGACCAGGCTAGATCAAGGCTAGGACCAGGCTAGGACAAGGCCAGGACCAGGCTAGATCAAGTTTAGGACCAGGCTAGGACAAGGCTAGGACAAGGCTAGGACCAGGCTAGGACATGGCTAGGTCAAGGCTAGGACAAGGCTAGGACAAGGCTAGGACCAGGCTAGGACCAGGCCAGGACCAGGCTAGATCAAGGCTAGGACAAGGCTAGGACCAGGCTAGATCAAGGCTAGGACCAGGCTAGGACAAGGCCAGGACCAGGCTAGGACCAGGCCAGGACCAGGCTAGATCAAGGCTAGGACCAGGCTAGGACCAGGCTAGGACAAGGCCAGGACCAGGCTATCTAACTAATACTTCATGATTGTTTTCCATCTGTGTGTTTTGTGTAGGTCAGACTTTGCTATGATCTACAATGACCGGTCAGTCCAGGAGAGCCACCACATCAGTGCTACGTTCCGCCTTCTCCAAGACGACCAGTCCAACATCTTCATGAACCTCTCCAGAGAAGAGTGGATGTAAGAAACATACAGATGTAGGATCTTAATTTGAGACAGTTTGCTACAGCAGGAAAATAATCCTGCAGCAACAGGAAATGTGAATTATTATGTGGATTATAATCAATGGACATTTTTTGTAGGGTTTGATAAATGTTTTGTTATGGTAAATCAAGTCTTACATTTTAAAGTGGAAATTAAAAACTTTAGACACCCATTTAAACCTTGAATACACTACAGCAGGGGTGTCAGAGAGTCTGCAGGTTTTTGGTTTTTCCTTTCCATTAAGACCTAGACAACCAAGTGAGGGAAGTTCCTGACTAATTAGTGACCTTAATTCATCAATCAAGTACAAGGGTGGAGCGAAAACCCGCAGACACTCGGCCCTCCAGCTTGCATTTCCTGAAGTGCAGGAAAATTCTCAGCAACAGAAGAGTGATCAAATTAAGATCCAACATCTGTATATTTTACATGAGTAGTTTACTACCCTCTAATTTATCTAATTTACCACCTCTTATACAGTTTTATTTGATGTTTTTGTATCCACTTTTTAACACAGATTGGTCAATCAATCATCTTAAAAAATATATAATAGCCTGTTGCAGCACTGTGTTGGTCAGACGTTACAGTACATGATTCAGTACATGACTCAGTACAGTACAGTACATGACTCAGTACAGTTCAGTACATGCCTCATTGACTTGTGAACATTATTATTGTTATTGCAAAATTATTGTTTTGCAAGGTGGAGGTGGTAAGACAGACAGACAGACAGACAGACAGACAGACAGACAGACAGACAGACAGACAGACAGACAGACAGACAGACAGACAGACACAAGCAAATGGAACAACAGCTCTGCTCTTAGCAGCACACATCTAGGTTACCATGGGAACAGGGAAACCCATCAGGACAGTCTGGAAAGGTTACGACCCGTGGGATTATCTTTTGGATTCAAAATGCAGAATGTCTCTGCGTCCCAAATGACACCCCATTCCGCTGTGCTCGCTCCTCTCCCCCCTCCCACACTGCCCCTCCTCTGAATCCTGTGCGTGTGCGTGTGCATGTGTGCGTGTGTGTGTGTGTGTGTTGATGCGTGTGTGTACGTGTGCATGTGTGCGTGTGTGTGTGCGTGTTTGTATGTGTGTGTGTGTTGATGCGTGTGTGTGTGTACGTGTGCATGTGTGCGTGTCTGTGTGCGTGTTTGTATGTGTGTGTGTGTGTGTTGATGCGTGTGTGTGTGTACGTGTGCATGTGTGCGTGTCTGTGTGCGTGTTTGTATGTGTGTGTGTGTTGATGCGTGTGTGTGTGTGTGTACGTGCGTGTTTGTATGTGTGTGTGTGTGTGTTGATGCGTGTGTGTGTGTGTGTGTACATGCGTGTGCGTGTGCGTGACAGGGAGCTGCGAGCGCTGGTGATAGAGATGGTGTTGGCTACAGACATGTCGTCTCACCTCGTCCAGGTCAAAGCCATGAAGGGGTGTCTGCAGCAGCAGGAAAGGTAGGTGCTGCTTTACTCAGGTCACATGACAGTACTAGGTAGCACATTGTGACACAACCGAGTATGATAGTGTTAGAGATCAATGTATTGAATATGATTCTATTAGACAATTGTTTTAGATATATTGATGGATTTTATTCCTGTTACTACTTTTTTATTTATTTATTATTATTTATTTTTATTTAACCTTTATTTAACTAGGCAAGTCAGTTAAGAACACATTTGTATTTACAATGAAGGCCCACCCCGGGCCAAACCCGGACGACGGTGGGCCAATTGTGCGCCGCCCTATGGGAATGAAGAGCACTTAACGTCAACTAAATGTAATGAGTGCGTGTAACTCGCCCATTGACTCCAATGCAAAGAAGCTTGCTCCATATCTAGCAGTCACTCTTGGTTGTTTGTTTCCTGTGATTAACAGCATAAACAAACCCAAAGCGCTGTCCTTACTACTGCACACTGCAGACATCAGTCACCCGTCCAAGCCCTGGGGTCTACACTCTCGCTGGACCAAAGCCCTCATGGATGAGTTCTTCAGACAGGTATGACCCCTGGAGGAACTTACAACTAGGGCCAGGGTTTTCCTGACTTGGCCGGTCCTGGGTCGTCTTGTGTACTGCGACGGTCCTGGGTCGTCTTGTGTACTGCGACGGTCCTGGGTCGTCTTGTGTACTGCGACGGTCCTGGGTCGTCTTGTGTACTGCGACGGTCCTGGGTCGTCTTGTGTACTGCGACGGTCCTGGGGTCGTCTTGTGTACTGCGACGGTCCTGGGTCGTCTTGTGTACTGCGACGGTCCTGGGTCGTCTTGTGTACTGTGACGGTCCTGGGTCGTCTTGTGTACTGCGACGGTCCTGGGTCGTCTTGTATACGTTGTCGGTTCGGGTTTGGGGTTCGTTTTATGACTATTCCTGGATTATCTTGCTCATTGTTGTTGATTGTCTTAGAAAGCCCATTGAAATGTGTTCTCTCTTTTTCTGTCTTCCTGAGGGTGACAGAGAGGCAGAGCTAGGTCTTCCCTTCTCTCCACTGTGTGATCGGAACAGCACCCTAGTCGCGGAGTCACAGATAGGTCATTGAAAATGCCTTTACAATATCATTAATTCATTCACTTACTAAATAATTCATTACTGATTGCTGATCCATTCATTACCGATTAGTGATCCATTCATTACTAATTAGTGATCCATTCATTACCGATTACTGATCCATTCATTACCGATTACTGATCCATTCATTACCGATTACTGATCCATTCATTACCGATTACTGATCCATTCATTACCGATTAGTGATCCATTCATTACTAATTAGTGATCCATTCATTACTGATTACTGATCCATTCATTACCGATTAGTGATCCATTCATTACTAATTAGTGATCCATTCACTACTGATTACTGAGCCATTCATTTTCTGATTACTGAGCCACTCATTACTGATTACTGATCCATTCATTACTTATAACTGACCCATTTATGACTGATTATTGATACATTCATGACTGATTACTGATCCATTTATGACTAATTACTGATCCATTCATGACTGATTACTGATCCATTCATTACTGAGGTATATATATATATGTGTTGGATGTAACGTACTAAGCTGTCCTTATAAGACTCCATGTTCTCTTGCAGGTTTCATAGACTTCATAGTGGACCCTACGTTCTCCCTACTGACCGACATGGCTGAGAAGATAGTCATTCCCCTGGTGGAAGACAACCCAGACACACCTGACCCATGCAATCCACACAGGTAACCTCGGCTCAATCAAACACTAAAAAGTATTTGGAGATGAAAAACCAACGTTAGAACCCAGGTCTGCTGACGACCAGCTGTTGTCTCCCTCCCTCCAGTAATCTGTGGAAGGAGAGCTCCAGAGGACTACAGTGGAGCTTGGCTCACATCACCTCAGAACTGGTCACCTTCAGATCCACCTGGACACGACACACGGAAGACAACAAGTTCAAATGGAAGGAGAGCGGCTCCAACGGTAATGTGACAGACTTCTGTCAACACCTTGTTATTGCTCAGGGGGTGGGCAATCTTACCTTGCCAGTCAGGGCTGGCGAGGGTGGACTATCGCCCGCTTGGCTAGAACACCAACACCACCCCTGGCAGGGTGTGACAACACCACCCCTGGCAGGTTGTGACTACGCCACCCCTGGCAGGTTGTGACTACACCACCCGTGACAGGGTGTGACTACGCCACCCCTGGCAGGGTGTGACTACGCCACCCGTGACAGGGTGTGACTACGCCACCCGTGACAGGGTGTGACTACGCCACCCCTGGCAGGTTGTGACTACACCACCCGTGACAGGGTGTGACTACACCACCCCTGGCAGGGTGTGACTACGCCACCCGTGACAGGGTGTGACTACGCCACCCGTGACAGGGTGTGACGACACCACCCGTGACAGGGTGTGATTGCCCACCCGTGACAGGGTTGGTTTAATCAATTAAGCCTCTTGGGGTCTTGTCATGGCCTTATAAATATTCAATTTGTGCGTCCCAAAATATGTCTCCCGAGTGGCGCAGTGGTCTAAGGCACTGCATCGCAGTGTTAGCTGTGCCACTAGAGATCCTGGTTCGAATCCAGGCTCTGTCGTAGCCGGCCGCGACCGGGAGACCCATGGGGCGGCGCATAATTGGCCCAGCGTCATCCAGGGTAGGGGAGGGAATGGCCAGCAGGGATGTAGCTCAGTTGGTAGAGCATGGTGTTTGCAACGCCAGGGTTGTGGGTTCGATTCCCACGGGGGGCCAGTATGATAAATATAAAATAATGTATGCACTAACTGTAAGTCGCTCTGGATAAGAGCGTCTGCTAAATGACAAAAATGTAAATGTAAAATGGCACCCTAGTCCCTACGTAGTGCACTACTTTTGACCTTATGAAAACAGGGATGCCATTTGGGACGTAGCGAGTGTCTCTCTTTCATCTCCATAAAGCTTGAGGAGGTAGTAGGGAAATAAACAGATACAGACATGGTTCTTCTTCCAGTCCCCTGTAGCTCAATCACATTTTAAATTCCATTGCTTTCCCCTCTCAGGAATCTTGGATCAGAACGTGACGAAGGAGCTGCCGACTGGTGAAGACGAACTGTTCTAACCTTCTAATGATACGAAACAGTAGAGAGGCCTCTCGTGTAGTATGATGCCTATGGAAACCATATGGAAACCATGGTAATTTAATGAGGATTGCAAAAACATGCTGGTCATGTTATTTGCTAATGACCAAATATGTTTTTTACAGTGCTTTGCTTGTAATTCACATTGAAAATATTGATGAAGAAACTGAACAAAGAACATGTTTGTAGCATGCGTAACATGGGTAACATGTATGTTAAATGTAGTATGGGCAATGTTTGAGGGTAGTAAAATGCTGGAGATACTATATGTTCTGACTGTTCTTGTTGATACAACAAGATAAAGAGGTTCTACTGCTTTATATTCTACCGTACCACTGAGGAGATTCTGATGTCCCATTAATATTCACATGAAATGTAAAAACAAGGAGTGATTCTTCATCTGATTCTTCATCTAAAGCTTCATCTGATTCTTTCATCTGATTCTTCATCTGATTCTTCTCCTGATTCTTCACATGCTGCCCAAACAATTTGAAGTGTGAACTATACTGAATATATTGTATGTTAGTAGCCATTCTCCCGGATCATTAGCCCAGGACTAACATACTGTGCACGTTTTGTATCTTGAATGTTGTGATTCCGAGGCCGTCCTGATATGGACACTGTACATCAAAGCCACGACAGACAGTGATAGTCAGAGGAGTTGGTTTGAAGCACTACAGATCTGGGGACAGGCTGAGATATCAGGCCAATCCTTCAGCAGAGTCCTGTTCACTGGTCGTCCAGTAAGAGGGCATAAAACTCTCGGGAGGAAGACTGAACAGGGCTACAGTGGTATTATGAAATACATTGGTGAAAACCAGTCACGTTTTGAAATATTGATGTGTTTTTATGCTGCTCACAGCTCTACATCTATTGAATAATTGACAAGCAGAATGGTCTATTTTAGGGTTGCATTACAAGTCAACCTTACGCAACACAGTCAGTGATGCAACACTAATGTCAGGGCTGTGTTGGGTGTGTCCCAAATGGCCCCCACCCTATTCTCTTTACAGTGCACTACTTTTGACCTGAGCCTTATGGGTCCTGGTCAAAAGTAGTGCACTTTAAAGGGAATAGGGTGCCAGTGTGGACGCACACCTTGTTGGCCTGCTATTGGTGGTTCTTACTGTAATAAGGCCTGCTATTGGTGGTTCTTACTGTAATAAGGCCTGCTATTGGTGGTTCTTACTGTATTAAGGCCTGCTATTGGTGGTTCTTTCTGTATTAAGGCCTGCTATTGGTGGTTCTTACTGTATTAAGGCCTGCTATTGGTGGTTCTTACTGTAATAAGGCCTGCTATTGGTGGTTCTTACTGTATTAAGGCCTGCTAGTGGTGGTTCTTACTGTATTAAGGCCTGCTATTGGTGGTTCTTATTGTATTAAGGCCTGCTATTGGTGGTTCTTACTGTATTAAGGCCTGCTATTGGTGGTTCTTACTGTAATAAGGCCTGCTATTGGTGGTTCTTACTGTATTAAGGCCTGCTATTGGTGGTTCTTACTGTAATAAGGCCTGCTAGTGGTGGTTCTTACTGTATTAAGGCCTGCTAGTGGTGGTTCTTACTGTAATAAGGCCTGCTATTGGTGGTTCTTACTGTATTAAGGCCTGCTATTGGTGGTTCTTACTGTATTAAGGCCTGCTAGTGGTGGTTCTTACTGTATTAAGGCCTGCTATTGGTGGTTCTTACTGTATTAAGGCCTGCTATTGGTGGTTCTTACTGTAATAAGGCCTGCTATTGGTGGTTCTTACTGTATTAAGGCCTGCTATTGGTGGTTCTTTCTGTATTAAGGCCTGCTATTGGTGGTTCTTACTGTATTAAGGCCTGCTATTGGTGGTTCTTACTGTAATAAGGCCTGCTATTGGTGGTTCTTACTGTATTAAGGCCTGCTATTGGTGGTTCTTACTGTATTAAGGCCTGCTATTGGTGGTTCTTATTGTATTAAGGCCTGCTATTGGTGGTTCTTACTGTATTAAGGCCTGCTATTGGTGGTTCTTACTGTAATAAGGCCTGCTATTGGTGGTTCTTACTGTATTAAGGCCTGCTATTGGTGGTTCTTACTGTAATAAGGCCTGCTAGTGGTGGTTCTTACTGTAATAAGGCCTGCTATTGGTGGTTCTTACTGTAATAAGGCCTGCTATTGGTGGTTCTTACTGTATTAAGGCCTGCTATTGGTGGTTCTTACTGTATTAAGGCCTGCTATTGGTGGTTCTTACTGTATTAAGGCCTGCTATTGGTGGTTCTTACTGTATTAAGGCCTGCTATTGGTGGTTCTTACTGTATTAAGGCCTGCTATTGGTGGTTCTTACTGTATTAAGGCCTGCTATTGGTGGTTCTTACTGTATTAAGGCCTGCTATTGGTGGTTCTTACTGTATTAAGGCCTGCTAGTGGTGGTTCTTACTGTATTAAGGCCTGCTAGTGGTGGTTCTTACTGTATTAAGGCCTGCTATTGGTGGTTCTTACTGTAATAAGGCCTGCTATTGGTGGTTCTTACTGTATTAAGGCCTGCTATTGGTGGTTCTTACTGTATTAAGGCCTGCTATTGGTGGTTCTTACTGTATTAAGGCCTGCTATTGGTGGTTCTTACTGTATTAAGGCCTGCTATTGGTGGTTCTTACTGTATTAAGGCCTGCTATTGGTGGTTCTTACTGTATTAAGAGTAATTTATACAGTGAATACGTTTTTTTTAACAGTAAAACAGACACTTCTCTAACAACATTTTATTGTATCAAATAAACAATTTTAGGGCTCTATTCAATCTGCATCACTGAAGCGTTACAGATCGCGGATAGACATTTAAAGGTTATTCCCGATTAAGCAGACATTTTCAGCGTTTACGGTGAATGCAGTCTCCCCTAATGCGGGAACATTGCCTTTAAATTTAAATCACGCTGTAACGCTGAATTTCCGAGATACGGATTGAATATGCTCATATAGATTAATTTGTTTTATGTACCATCATTTATAATTGAGAAAATAAATGTATGTTTTCCATCAAATATTGTTAAGAAATGTGTTCGTTAGTGTTGAGCGCTAAATAATTGGAAAACCAAACTCTCTAAAGACATAATATAATTATGTAGACATCTTTAATTTACAAGTGGTTGATGTACTGTGTTCTATACATACAGAACATGGAATAAAGGTCCAGTCTATAATCAAAAGGACATGATGACACTGAACAGTAGCTGTCAACTGCTCAATACAGGTGTAGAATCTTCATTTAAGCCATTTTGCTAAATGTGAATTGTTATAAATATAATGAATAGTCATTTTATGCAGGTGTTGATATATTTTTCGTGAGGGAAAATCAAGTCTAAAATCTCAAAGTGGAAATTACAAACGTCAGAAGTCTTTTGAAACCTCAAATACACTACAAGTTTTACATTTCCTGGGTGATCAAATAAAAATCCTACAGTCATGGTCAAAAGTTGTGAGAATGACACAAATATAAATTTTCACAAAGTCTGCTGCCTCAGTTTTTATGATGGCAATTTGCATATACTCCATAATGATATGAAGAGTGATCAGATGAATTGCAATTAATTGCAAATCCCTCTTTGCCATGAAAATGAACTTAATCCCCCAAAAACATTTCCACTGCATTTCAGCCCTGCCACAAAAGGACCAGCTGACATCATGTCAGTGATTATCTCGTTAACACAGGTGAGAGTGTTGACAAGGACAAGGTTGGAGATCACTCTGTCATGCTGATTGAGTTAGAATAACAGATTGGAAGCTTAAAATCATTGTTCTTCCTCTGTTAACCATGGTTACCTGCAAGAAAACACGTGCCATCATCATTGCTTTGCACAAAAAGGGCTTCACAGGCAAGGATATTGCTGCTAGTAAGATTGCACCTAAATCAACCATTTATCGGATCATCAAGAACTTCAAGGAGAGAGGTTCAATTGTTGTGAAGAAGGCTTCAGGGCGCCCAAGAAAGTCCAGCAAGCACCAGGACCGTCTCCTAAAGTTGATTCAGCTGCGGGATCGGGGCACCACCAGTGCAGAGCTTGTTCAGGAATGGCAGCAGGCAGGTGTGAGTGCATCTGCACGCACAGTGAGGCGAAGACTTTTGGAGGATGGCCTGGTGTCAAGAAGGGCAGTGAGGAAGCCACTTCTCTCCAGGAAAAACATCAGGGACAGACTGATATTCTGCAAAAGGTACAGGGATTGGACTGCTGAGGACTGGGGTAAAGTCATTTTCTCTGATGAATCCCCTTTCCGATTGTTTGGGGCATCCGGAAAAAAGCTTGCCCGGAGAAGACAAGGTGAGCGCTACCATCAGTCCTGTGTCATGCCAACAGTAAAGCATCCTGAGACCATTCATGTGTGGGGTTGCTTCTCAGCCAAGGGAGTGGGCTCACTCACAATTTTGCCTAAGAACACAGCCATGAATAAAGAATGGTACCAATACCATCCTCCGAGAGCAACTTCTTCCAACCATCCAAGAACAGTTTGGTGATGAACAATGTTTTTTCCTGCATGATGAAGCACCTTGCCATAAGGCAAAAGTGGCTTGGGGAACAAAACATAGACATTTTGGGTCCTATGGCCAGGAAACTCCCCAGACCTTAATCCCATTGAGAACTTGTGGTCAATCCTCAAGAGGCGGGTGGACAAACAAAAACCCACAAATTCTGACAAACTCCAAGCATTGATTATGCAAGAATGGGCTGCCATCAGTCAGGATGTGGCCCAGAACTTAATTGACAGCATGCCAGGGCGGATTGCAGAGGTCTTGAAAAATAAGGGTCAACACCGCAAATATTGCCTCTTTGCATAAACTTAATGTAATTGTCAATAAAAGCCTTTGACACTTATGGAATGCTTGTAATTATACTTCAGTATACCATAGTAACATCTGACAAAAATATCTAAAAACACTGAAGCAGCAAAACTTTGTGAAGACCAATACTTGTGTCATTCTCAAAACTTTTGACCACGACTGTACATCTGTAGTTTAAAATGTCACCCAATCATTGGCCTAATGCCACATCAGTGAAGCAGAGTATGGGATCAATCCTGTAGAAAATAAATATAAAATAATAATGATAATATGCCATTTAGCAGACGCTTTTATCCAAAGCGACTTACAGTCATGCGTGCATACATTTTTGTGTATGGGTGGTCCCGGGGATCGAACCCACTACCTTGGCGTTACAAGCGCCGTGCTCTACCAGCTGAGCTACAGAGGACCACTTATCCTAAAGATAAAATAAGCTATGTATGTTTCTGGACGTTGTTATTGTATATACAGTAAGTACTGGAAAAAAATAACTCTGGTTAGATGTATGTACTGGGGATAGTACAGTACTAAGGGGGGTGTACAGTACAAGCCGTGCCATGCATGAGTGGTCTGTTAGTAGACACATAAATAAATGTTGTTTTAGTTTAAAGGTCACAGTTCAGCCAGAGTCCTTCTGTCCAATGAAAAGGTCCCTTAATCAGATCTGTCATGGAGACTTCAGAGACTCACATGGACAGTGACTCAGAGACTGATCTCAGTTCCAGATTGGATCAGAGATGATTCCCTGGATGAGGTAACACACTCTATAGGGAACAGGGGTGACATTTGAGAGGCAGATTCTGGCTGCCCCATGACTCGTAAAAATAGACATCCTGTTATGTTGTTGTTGTTTAGGATCTCTGTTAGCCAACCAAGACTACTGCTAGTCCAGGACAGAATGACTAAAACATCAAAGCAATCTTAGAAACATCCTAATTATATTAATTAACAATCAATAAAACAATTAACAATTACAACAATTACAACAATAACAATTAACAATATTTTGATTTATGAGTTTTACGTAAGAGGCATATTAAACATATGAGTGCTAGGCTGCTACAGTTTGTGTTTACAACAAAAAAATAATGATCATGAAAAATAGCCAAATATATTCTGTCCCGGTTTAGAACTTTACATTAGAGTATGTTGCACAAATTAGTGGGGGAACGAAATCAACGGAGCAACGGATCAAATATAAAATCAACTCATTATGCCTTTACATAGGATTTTGGACCGAATGTAAGTAACCACATTGTCATCTCCACCTGCATGGTATAAGTCCTGGCCGGACGGATACCTTGATAGATACCTTGATAGATACCTTGATAGCTACCTTGATAGCTACCTTGATAGCTACCTTGATAGCTACCTTGATAGCTACCTTGATAGCTACCTTGATAGCTACCTTGATAGCTACCTTGATAGCTACCTTGATAGCTACCTTGATAGCTACCTTGATAGCTACCTTGATAGCTACCTTGATAGCTACCTTGATAGCTACCTTGATAGCTACCTTGATAGCTCCGTATCTACAGACGGGGTTCTAATCCATCCGTAGCGCTGAAGAGCCGCTGTGTAGCACCATTGACAATTAAAGGCAATGTTCCCGTGGTCGCGGAGACTGCGTTCACGGTAAACGTTGCATATGTTGGCTCAATCAGAAATTACCTTTACACACTGGTGGAAAAAGTACCCAATTGTAATACTTGATTAAAAGTAAAAAATACCTTAATCAAAAATGACTCAAGTAAATGTGAAAGTCACCCAGTAAAATACTACTTGAGTAAAAGTCTAAAAGTGTTTGGTTTTAAATATACTTAAGTATCAAAAGTAAATGTAATTGCTAAAATATACTTAAGTATCAAAAGTAAAAGTATAAATCATTTCACATTATATTAAGCAAACCAGACGGCACAATAATATATATATATTTTTTACAGATAGCCAGGGGCACACTCCAACACTCTGACATAATTTACAAACAAAGCATTTGTGTTTAGTGAGTCCGCCAGATCAGAGGCAGTAGGGATGACCAGGGATGTTCTCTTGATAAGTGCGTGCATTGGACCATTTTCCTGTCCTGCTAAACATTCAAAATGTAACGACTACTTTTGGGTGTCAGGGAAAATGTATGGAGTAAAAAGTGCATTATTTTCTTTAGGAATGTAACGGGGTGAAAGTAAAAGTTGTCAAAAATATAAATAGTAAAGTAAAGTAGAGATACCCCAAAAATCTACTTAAGTAGTATTTGAAAGTATTTTACACCAATTAATTAATCTTCCGCTATACCTCGGCGATACAGATTGAATTCAACCATAGGTCTGTCTATCAAAAGGATGGTCAGTCATTGTCTGTCTGTTGTCTGTCTGTCTGTCTAAGTTACTTGCGTAACTTTGCGTTCCAAGTGGTACCCTATTCCCTATATAGTGCACTACTCTGATCAAAAGTAGTGCACTTTATAGCTAGGGAATAGGGTGCCATTTGGGACGCATGCCAGGTCGGTGTGGAGGCTGCCAGGTCGGTGTGGAGGCTGCCAGGTTGGTGTGGAGGCTGCCAGGTTGGAGTGGAGGCTGCCAGGTTGGTGTGGAGGCTGCCAGGTTGGTGTGGAGGCTGCCAGGTTGGTGTGGAGGCTGTTCAACGGTTCTACTTGTCTTGGCTGTATTTCTTCGTTTTCTCCTCTGCCAGTGGACTCGCTGTGGACGCAGCTGAAATATTGGACCCGTATGCACACACACAGGGAGAGAAAGAGAGAGAGAGAGAGAGAGAGAGAGAGAGAGAGAGAGAGAGAGAGAGAGAGAGAGAGAGAGAGAGAGAGAGAGAGAGAGAGAGAGAGAGAGAGAGAGAGAGAGAGAGAGAGAGAGAGAGAGAGAGAGAGAGAGAGAGAGAGAAGAAAGAAAGAAAGAAAGAAAGAAAGAAAGAAAGAAAGAAAGAAAGAAAGAAAGAAAGAAAGAAAGAAAGAAAGAAAGAAAGAAAGAAAGAAAGAAATATCGATCAGTGAGATAAGGCTAGATATTTGTCCTCTTACCACTCCTCTATATCCTGTACACTGACGATTAGCCTGTTCGAGAACCAACACTTCCTGAAGATTGCGGACGACTCTGTAATAGTTAGTCTCCTTAATGCCGATGAAACTGCCCATGGCCCTGTTGTTGATGACGTTGTACGTTGCTGTGACAGTGCATTCTTACAACTGAATATGATTTCAGGCGTCAACCCCCTACCCCTCAGACCACTGTCATCAAAGGCCAGATGGTAGACACTGTAGACAACACGTACCTTGGCACAGTAATTGATAACACATTGAACTTTGAGTGTAACACTGACATGTTGTGTATGAAGGGCCAGCAACAACTTTTTTTGTCTCAGGAAACTGGAAAAGTTCCAGATAGACAGGACCTTGATGACTCTTTTTTATAAGTCGTACGTAGAGTCTTTCTTAACATTTTATTAGATTTTCTGGTACGGCAACCTTGGGGTCAAAGCTAAAAATACACTGGCTAGACTAGTGGTCAGTAAGATCAGGGTAGTCCAGCAGAGTACTCTGGCTGACCTGTACAACAGACAAGGAGGAGGAAGGTAGAATCCATCCTGTCTGACTGACCTGTACAACAGACAAGGAGGAGGAAGGTAGAATCCATCCTGTCTGTCTGTCTGACCTGTACAACAGACAAGGAGGAGGAAGGTAGAATCCATCCTGTCTGTCTGACCTGTACAACAGACAAGGAGGAGGAAGGTAGAATCCATCCTGTCTGTCTGACCTGTACAACAGACAAGGAGGAGGAAGGTAGAATCCATCCTGTCTGTCTGACCTGTACAACAGACAAGGAGGAGGAAGGTAGAATCCATCCTGTCTGTCTGTGCCCAGCCCCTACACCACAAGTTCCATCCTGTCTGACTGTGCCCAGCCCCTACACCATGAGTTCCATCCTGTCTGACTGTGCCCAGCCCCTACACCATGAGTTCCATCCTGTCTGACTGTGCCCAGCCCCTACACCATGAGTTACATCCTGTCTGACTGTGCCCAGCCCCTACACCATGAGTTACATCCTGTCTGACTGTGCTCAGACCCTACACCATGAGTTACATCCTGTCTGACTGTGCTCAGACCCTACACCATGAGTTACATCCTGTCTGACTGTGGCCAGCCCCTACACCACGAGTTACATCCTGTCTGACTGTGGCCAGCCCCTACACCATGAGTTCCATCCTGTCTGAACAAGCACTCCTTCACCCCTATGGCCATTACCCTTTTCAATACAGGGAAGAGAAGGAGGTGGTCTAGGGATGATGATGAGGAAGATGATGATGATGATGACGAGGAAGGTGATGTTGATGTTGATGTTGACGATGTTCTTTTGTTTTTTTGTCAGCACATTATTTATGTGTTGTTGACGAGACGATCTGAGAATGCACAGAGCACTTGACTTAGTAGACAACTATGGCTTGCTGTACTTCAGTGCTGCTGCTAAAGTGGATCACTAGTAGGCCTACAGTGTATAGCAGTATAGATGGCTGTCAGCCCTATGACTTGATGGACTAGCTCATTGTATTCACCAGGACTGTCTGTCGTTGTGATCCAAGTGGATTTTACATGCTGTTTTTTATGCTCCCTCTCCTGCTAAACCAATTGCCCTCTGGGAAAAATGAAGTTGAAAGTTGAACTTGAGAGCTTGTCATCTTTTTCCTACATTATTTCTGTCAACTTTTTTTTCTTTTTTTTTTCTAAATCTCTTCAAAAATATTGATGTACGTTCAATGGTACAGTCAGTATGCAGTATTCTATCATACAAAAATATTTCCAATGGCACACACTATTGCAGGCATATTGCTGAATGTTGCTGTGCTCTGAAACTACAGCCTGTGATCAAAGCACTATCACAGATGTTTGCCCCATTAATATGCAAAATGAGGCCACATAGTTAAATAGTTTAACAGATACAAATAAATATAAATTAACACTGTCTGTCTGAATTCTAAATGATCCCATTGAATGATCATTGATGGTTTCAAAGGGACCAGGATAGTGTCTCTCCTGTCTGCCATGGCTGCAGTGATTCAACCTACCTGCTTGTGTGTGTTGTTGTTGTTGTGATGATGATGATGTTGCCATGGGAATGGTGGAACATCCCCCTTCCTCCTCAGAGAGGGGGCACTCACGTCCCCCTGCAGCTTCTGATAGACTGTCCCGCGAAAACTCTGCTGCAAACACAGAAAGTGTCCTTTATTGAATAGAATGGCACTGACTGTTAAAATGCTCAAATTCATATATTCCAAATTCCATTATTCCAGTTCCATTCCTGTTGTTATTGTATTGTGGTGACAAGAGAGAAGCACATTTTCAGTCTGATGCAGAGTGACTTCTAAAGGCTGATCTTTAAACCAGTCATTCTAGAACATTGGATCTAAATCTATGGTTCCGCTCTGACTTTCACTAGACCAGAGTGTTAAATCCTTTCCTGCATCTTCATCCTCTATTCTGACAAACTATGGGGAAAAAACATAGTGTTTCGCCCATTGAGTATCAAAGGCACCAATACTGTGCCCGTATTGTAGAACACATATCCAGTAAATCTGGCTCCATCCAGCCACAACAGGGATAGCTCTAGGGTTAATTTTACTGCTGAATTTAAAACAGTTGGCAAGGTTGGAGGTGAGCAATGCTGCCAGGACTGCATTTAATTTTCCCATTTATTACCTACGTTTCACTCTCTCTCTCTCACCGTCTTCTCTCTCTCTCCCTATCTCTCTCACACCCGTCTCTCTCCCTATCTCTCTCTCACACCTGTCTCTCTCCATATCTCTCCCAACCCCTCTCTCTCCTTATTCCTCTCTCACACACCTCTCTCTCTATCTCTCTCACACCCTTCTCTCTCCCACCCCTCTCTCACCCCTCTCTCTCCCTCTCTCTCTCACACCTCTCTCTCCATATCTCTCCCAAACCCTCTCTCTCCTTATCTCTCTTTCACACCCCTCTCTCCCTATCTCTCTCCCACCCCTCTCTCTCTCCCACCCCTCTCTCTCTCCATGTCTCTCTCACACCCCTCTCTCTCCCTATCTCTCTCCCACCCCTCTCTCCCCCACCCCTCTTTCTCCCTATGTCTCTCTCACACCCCTCTCTTTCCCTCTCTCTCTCTCCCTATCTCTCTCTCACCCCCCCCTATCTCTCTCTCCATATCTCTCTCTCACACCCCTCACTCTCCCTCTCTCTCTATCTCTCTCTCACACTCCTCTCTCTCCCTCTCTCTCTCTCTCTCCCTATCTCTCTCACACCCCTCTCTTTCCCTCTCTCTCTCTCCCTATCTCTCTCTCACCCCCCCCTATCTCTCTCTCCATATCTCTCTCTCACACTCCTCTCTTTCCCTCTCTCTCTCTCTCTCTCTCTCACCCCCCCCCTCTCTCTCTCTATCTTTCTCTCTCTCTCTATCTCTCTCACACCCCTCTCTCTCTCTCTCTCCCTCCCTATCTCTCTCTCACACCCCTCTCTCTCCCTCTCTCTCTATCTCTCTCTCCCTCCCTATCTCTCTCTCACACCCCTCTCTCTCCCTCTCTCTCTATCTCTCTCTCCCTCCCTATCTCTCTCTCACACCCCTCTCTCTCTTCCAACCCTTCTCCCTTTTCCCCCCTCCCCCATCCTTACCCTCCATCTGGCAGCGCAGCTTCTCGAAGGCCTCTGCAGTGACCTTTTCCTCGGTTCCCCAGGCCTCGTCGTCCTCCGGTAGCTCCAGATCCTCCTCCCCGGTGGGCAGAGCGTCTGGGCTGGGTCTGTCTGACAGACAGCTCTCTGAGGAACACTCATCACCTGGAGTAAAATCATATACACTCATCTTCCACACCTATATATTGTGTTACATATATGGAGCTGGTGAAAACACATTTAATTTGCAATCAATCAATCATTCAAATCAATCAGTCAAATGTATTGCAATCAAGCCCTTTTTACATCAGCAGTGTTTTTACGTCACCAAGTGCATAGCCCTTTCCCCTCACTGCCCGTCAAAATGGCAGATTTTTTCATTGATAAGCGGCTAAATTGGAGCGCAGTGGCTGTACAGTAGCATGCTATACATGACGTCAGAGTTCAGGTTCTCCTCCTCACAGCGCTGTATGGGTTTTGACTGACAGAGTTCAGGTTCTCCTCCTCACAGCGCTGTATGGGTTTTGACTGACAGAGCTCAGGTTCTCCTCCTCATAGCGCTGTGTGGGTTTTGACTGTCAGAGTTCAGGTTCTCCTCCTCATAGCGCTGTATGGGTTTTGACTGACAGAGTTCAGGTTCTCCTCCTCATAGCGCTGTATGGGATTTGACTGACAGAGCTCAGGTTCTCCTCCTCATAGCGCTGTGTGGGTTTTGACTGTCAGAGTTCAGGTTCTCCTCCTCACAGCGCTGTATGGGTTTTGACTGTCAGAGTTCAGGTTCTCCTCCTCATAGAGCTGTATGGGTTTTGACTGACAGAGCTCAGGTTCTCCTCCTCATAGAGCTGTATGGGATTTGACTGACAGAGTTCAGGTTCTCCTCCTCACAGCGCTGTATGGGATTTGACTGACAGAGTTCAGGTTCTCCTCCTCACAGCGCTGTATGGGATTTGACTGACAGAGCTCAGGTTCTCCTCCTCATAGAGCTGTATGGGTTTTGACTGACAGCCTTTATAAACTTGAGCACAGCGTGACAAGAAGATGCCCCCATCCCTCCCCCTAATTGGGCTACTTTTGAACATCTGTTGTTGTCTGAGTGAAGAAAATGCTGTAAATTGAGAGGAGTCAATGTGTTCCGAAAGATGAGATGTTGAGGATTATAATAAATGCCGCTTTGATATCATACAAGCAAACCACACAGCCATGAGTCCAAATGTGCACTTCACATGTCCATATTATCATACCCTGTGTTGTCCTTAACAGAATGAGCATATGATCCTCATATTGTGAAGAAAACTATCCGCGGAAACACACACTTGAACGCACTCAAGACTCCATTCTACGCGCACCAAAATTACAATCTGTTTATCTGAAGTGAATTTTGAAAGCCTAACACTCTTAGATCTTATTGTATGACCTAGCTAGCCATGTTGGTCATAGAATAATGTTTCAAACGATGCCCACCTGACCCAGATTGCGATTTACACTGAGTGTACAAAAAATTAAGAACACCTTCCTCATATTGGTGTCGAAAGCGTTCCACAGGGATGCTGGCCCATGTCGACTCCAATGCATCTCATGGTCGTGTCAAGTTCGTTGGACGTCCTTTGGGTGGTGGACCATTCTTGATACACATTGTTGAGCGTGAAAAACCCAGCAGCGTTGCAGTTCTTGACACACACCGGTGCGCCTGGCACCTACTACCATACCCCGTTCACAGGCTCTTAAATATTTTTTCTTGCCCATTCACCCTCTGAATGGCACACACACACACACAATCCATGTCTCAATTGTCTCAAAGCTTAAACATCTTTATTTATCCTGTCTCCTCCCCATCATCCCTGGTCCTATCACTCCTAGAGTGCTGTCCAGTTATATGGTCATCTGCAGCAAAGAAAGATCTAGAAAAGCTCAAAATCGCTCAAAACATGGCTGCCAGATTAGCTCTTCATTGCTCTATCCATATGAATATTATCCAAATGCATCAGAATCTCTCATGGCTTCACGTTGAAAATCAATTACTATCCAGTCTTCTGATTTTCTTTATGAATGTTATATATATTTTTTTTTAAACACAGTATTTTTCAGACCAGTTAGTACATACTAGCAACACGCATTACCACCAAACAAGACAGGTAAATCGCCTTAAATCTACAGTTTTATATAGAGCCATAGCTGAATGGAACTCTTTACCAATCCATATTTCTCAGGCAAAAAAGTAAATCCACCTTCAAGAAAAAACTAAAAGAACATCTAATGAGGTAGACCATGTGACAGGAAATATAAATCATCAACTGAATGTTAAATGTGTTACCTGTCAGGTATTTTAATTGTCTGTATTGTCTACTTGTTAAATGTTTGTAAAGTCTCGTTTATAATGTCTTATTAATTGGTGTGTTGGACCCCAGGAAGATTAGCTAACGTTATGGCGTTAGCCAATGGTCCTCTGTAGCTCAGCTGGTAGAGCACGGCGCTTGTAACGCCAAGGTAGTGGGTTCGATCCCCGGGACCACACGTACACAAAAAAAAAAAATGTATGCACGCATGACTATAAGTCGCTTTGGATAAAAGCGTCTGCTAAATGGCATATTATTATTATTATCCTAATAAAAATGCACAAATTCACAAATTAATCTACACTGATTGAAGTGGATTTAACAAGTGATATCAATAAGGGACCATAGCTTTCGCCTGGATTCACCTGGTCAGTCTACGTCATGGAAAGAGCAGGTGTTCTTAATGTTTTGTACACTCAGTGTACAACTGGAAAGTTTTTTGATTGCCTGAAAAACATCAGTAATTGTGTGATGGTGGGGACGCAGGGCTGTGTTCCGAACAAAAAAACGACAAGTCTGCTTGCTTCAGTTCCTCAATAGCAGAGCTAGGAGAGCTAACTAAAAAAGCGAAAAAAATAAGTCACTTCATTGAGTCATAAAAGTGCATTAAAATTACATAGGCATTATGTTACTGAATGCATCCAATGTATTTTCAGATTTCGTTGTTGACAAATGTTGTGAAAAGTACAGTAAATGTAAAATGCACATAAAATCAACAGTGTAATGTTTGGATTCAGTCTTGTGTCAGGTGAACAGTTGTGTCCTCACCTTTAGTCTGATAATATCCCCATAATATGTTTTCTTTCAATTGCTACGACGGTCATGCAAATGCTTTTGATAGTTATTCTGTTAAGAACATTTACATTTGGCCCTATCCATATAGATCAATTTCCACAAGTGTAAGGACGAGTGTACGGGGTTAACAGTAACCGAGCCTAAACCCCAAAAGAGCAAGCAATGCAGAAAGGAAAGCACATTGGAAAAACTCCCTAAAAGGAAGGAACCTAGGAAACAGACAGTAAAGTACAATCTCATCTCACCTCCACCGTGCTGCTGCTTGTACAGGTGGTGCTCTACCATGAACTGTAACTCTGTAGGGAGGGAGGGAGGGAGGGAGGGAGGGAGGGAGGGAGAGAGGGAGAGAGGGAGGAGAGAGGGAGAGAGGGAGAGGGAGAGAGGGAGGAGAGAGGGAGAGAGGGAGAGAGGGAGGGAGAGAGGGAGGAGGAGGGAGGGAGGGAGGGAGGGAGGGAGGGAGGGAGGGAGAATATACGATCACAGGTGTCATAGTTATAGTATATGCCATTATGAACTCACCATCTTGCTGTAAGTGCATAACATACCCAGATATTAAGACACAGAGCCGAAACAAACTGGTTAGATAGGTGAAGAGCATAACCAGTGCTTTTATCCAGCCATCATTAGCTCTAATGAACCAACACAACCTTCTCAAGAACGCTCATTACAGTTGAAGCCGCTCGCAATGAGTGACTCACCCAGTGTTATGGTGTGTGGGCGATGACAATACCTTGGTCTCTCTTGGACAAATGATCAATGAAACTAACAATACAGTCTTAGAACAACGGTTTCAGAAAGGATTCTTCTGCAGAAGGAGAAGGGTATTTTGGTTCCAGTTTTTATCTAAGAGGAGCCTGTCTGAAATGACATTATGGTGATGCACACTTGATGTGTCACCTTCTCTACATTTCTAAGCTATATGTTGTTACCTTTCATGGTGGGCGTGCCTCTTGCTCCTTTCCTCCTCTGCCTGGGAGAGTTCAACAAGGCTGCCTGTCAACAGAGATCAATAAGGTCAGATGATATTCATTTGCTATCCAATGGTTTATTTAATTATTATTATTTTTATTACAGTACCCGGTATTCCCAGGTGGTCTCCCATCCCAGTACTAACCGGGCCACAAGCTTATTTATTCAGCCCGTTTTCTCCCTGAATTAGGTCCCTTGGCTCATCTCTGCTACTCCTCAACGGGCTCGGGAGAGGCGAAGGTCGAGTCATGCGTCCTCCGAAACATGACCCGCCTGTTTCTTGTCACACTGCTCGCTTAACCAGGATGTCAGCCGCACCAATGTGTCGGAGGAAACACCGTTTGACTGACAACCGGAATCAGCTTGCAGGCGCCCGACCCCGTCACAGGGAGTCGCTAGAGCACGATGAACCAAGGAAAGCCCCACCGGACAAACCCTCCCCTACCGGTCACAGCCGGTTGTTACACAGCCTGGGATCCAACCCCAGGCTGTAGTGGCACCTCAGCACTGCGATGCAGTGCTTTTGACCGCTGCACCACCAATGGTTTCTAGTTACTAATGATTTCTCCATGAATACATTCCATAGGAAGGACACAGTTGATTACCTTGTATAACTGGTTTGGAAGACGGTCTTCGTCGATTTCTGTAGCAGGGAAAATGAGAGATGGGTTGTGAAATATACTGTAAGATACAGTGTAAACAACAACAGCAACATTATTGACGAAACAATTCATTTACACCCACACACAGCTGTGTTCCAGTATATAGTCCTATAGCTCTGCCAGACTACAGCTGTGTTCCAGTATATAGTCCTATAGCTCTGCCAGACTACAGCTGTGTTCCAGTATATAGTCCTATAGCTCTGCCAGACTACAGCTGTGTTCCAGTATATAGTCCTATAACTCTACCAGACTACAGCTGTGTTCCAGTATATAGTCCTATAACTCTGCCAGACTACAGCTGTGTTCCAGTATATAGTCCTATAACTCTGCCAGACTACAGCTGTGTTCCAGTATATAGTCCTATAACTCTACCAGACTACAGCTGTGTTCCAGTATATAGTCCTATAACTCTGCCAGACTACAGCTGTGTTCCAGTATATAGTCCTATAACTCTACCAGACTACAGCTGTGTTCCAGTATATAGTCCTATAGCTCTGCCAGACTACAGCTGTGTTCCAGTATATAGTCCTATAGCTCTGCCAGACTACAGCTGTGTTCCAGTATATAGTCCTATAACTCTGCCAGACTACAGCTGTGTTCCAGTATATAGTCCTATAGATCTGCCAGACTACAGCTGTGTTCCAGTATATAGTCCTATAACTCTGCCAGACTACAGCTGTGTTCCAGTATATAGTCCTATAGCTCTGCCAGACTACAGCTGTGTTCCAGTATATAGTCCTATAACTCTACCAGACTACAGCTGTGTTCCAGTATATAGTCCTATAACTCTGCCAGACTACAGCTGTGTTCCAGTATATAGTCCTATAACTCTACCAGACTACAGCTGTGTTCCAGTATATAGTCCTATAACTCTGCCAGACTACAGCTGTGTTCCAGTATATAGTCCTATTGCTCTGCCAGACTACAGCTGTGTTCCAGTATATAGTCCTATAACTCTGCCAGACTACAGCTGTGTTCCAGTATATAGTCCTATAACTCTACCAGACTACAGCTGTGTTCCAGTATATAGTCCTATAACTCTGCCAGACTACAGCTGTGTTCCAGTATATAGTCCTATTGCTCTGCCAGACTACAGCTATATTCCAGTATATAGTCCTATAACTCTGCCAGACTACAGCTGTGTTCCAGTATATAGTCCTATAACTCTGCCAGACTACAGCTGTGTTCCAGTATATAGTCCTATTGCTCTGCCAGACTACAGCTGTGTTCCAGTATATAGTCCTATAACTCTGCCAGACTACAGCTATGTTCCAGTATATAGTCCTATAACTCTGCCAGACTACAGCTGTGTTCCAGTATATAGTCCTATAACTCTGCCAGACTACAGCTATGTTCCAGTATATAGTCCTATAGCTCTGCCAGACTACAGCTGTGTTCCAGTATATAGTCCTATAACTCTGCCAGACTACAGCTATGTTCCAGTATATAGTCTTATAACTCTGCCAGACTACAGCTGTGTTCCAGTATATAGTCCTATAACTCTGCCAGACTACAGCTGTGTTCCAGTATATAGTCCTATAACTCTGCCAGACTACAGCTGTGTTCCAGTATATGTCACGGTTTCGGCCGAGGCGGCTCCTCCTCCTTGTTCGGGCAGGTTTCGCCTGTCGTCGTCTCCGGAGTTCTAGCTGCCACCGCTCGATGTTTCTTGTTTGTTTGGTTTTGTCTGTCAGTCACACCTGTTTTGTGTTAGGTCTCATTTAGCACCCTATTTAGTTTCCTTGTTGTTAGGTTTGTGTTATGTGTAATTGTTTCGTGTCGTGGTTGCGCTACCCGTGTCGGTACGCTATTTTTCCTGAGCTTCCTCCTTGTTGTGTGAGGAGAGATTTACGCACCTGTGTGTGCGCTTGTAGTTACGCCTGTGTGCGTCTTTTTGCCTCCGGGCTGTTTTGGATTAATTTTCGTGCTCAGTAAAGTCTTGTTGGACTTACCCTCTGCTGCCTGCGCCTGATTCTACACCACACCCATACACAGCACCGTGACAGAATTACACACCATAGAATGGAATCAGCAGGAGCACCCGTCGACCCCATGGAGGAGCGTCTCCTTGGACACGAGCACCGGATCAACCGTATCGGGCACGCCTTGGAGGGCGTCATGGACACCCTTCGTCGATGGGAGACCAGCGGGGTTCCCATAGCCCCACCTATCGCACCATCACCTTCACCACCGGACAACCAGCCCGTCCATCGACCGGAACCCAGTGGGATTCGGCTCTCGCTCCCGAGGGCGTACGACGGCACCGCTGCCGGGTGTCAGGGGTTCCTCCTACAAGTGGAGCTCTACATTGCCACCATACACCCGGCGCCCTCGGGATACGAGAGCATTTCCGCCCTCATCTCCTGTCTCACCGGCAAGGCGTTGGAGTGGGCCAACGCCGAGTGGAGGGGAATAGACGCCGCCACAGTCACCTATGCGGAGTTCTCCCGTCGCTTCCGTGCGGTCTTCGACCATCCACCAGAGGGGAGAGCGGCGGGGGAACGTCTATTCCACCTCCGACAGGGGATGAGGAGCGCTCAGGCGTTTGCGCTGGAGTTCCGGACTCTAGCGGCTGATGCGGGGTGGAATGAGAGGGCCCTCATAGACCACTTCAGATGTAGCCTTCGGGAGGACGTCCGCAGGGAGTTAGCCTGCAGGGACACTACACTAACATTTGACCAGCTGGTGGACATGGCCATTCGACTGGACAACCTGCTGGCGACCCGCGGACGTCCCAGGTGGGGGCCCCCCATTCCACCCTCCAGCGCCTCCGAGCAGTGTCCGATGGAGCTTGGAGGTGCTGGCGCTAGAGGGAGAAGAGGTAGGAGCCCGAGGGGGGCAGTCTCCTGCACCAAGTGTGGGCGCGGAGGGCACACTGCGGCTAGGTGCTGGGGAGGGTCCCCTGGTGAGGGAGAGAGCAGGTCATACAGTGGGGAGTCCACCCAGGTGAGTAGGCGCCCTACTTACCCAGAGCTTTCTGTCGTTCACATTACCTTACCTGTTTGTTTCCCACAGGTTGCACCTCGGTCCCAGCATAAGGCGCTAGTCGATTCAGGCGCAGCTGGGAATTTTGTAGACCGGAGATTCTGTGTTAAGTTAGGGATTCCCCTCCTTCCAGTCGAAAAACCCTTTCCTGTACATGCCCTAGATAGTCGTCCGTTAGGATCTGGGTTGATTGGGGAGGTCACAGCGCCACTTAGGATGATGACGCAGGGGGGTCATGAGGAGACGATTCAACTCTATCTTATCGACTCTCCTGCGTATCCGGTGGTACTGGGGCTTCCCTGGTTGATGACCCATGATCCTACTATTTCGTGGCGAGAGAAAGCTCTTAAAGGGTGGTCTGCTCAGTGTGAGGGGTTATGTCTGGGTGTTTCCGTAGGGGCGACCTCGGTGGAGAGTCCGAACCAGATGCCAGCACTGCACATTCCTCCTGAGTATGAGGATTTGGCGCTCGTGTTCAGTAAGACCAGAGCGGCACAGTTGCCACCTCATAGACAAGGGGATTGTGCGATAGACCTCCAGGCAGGAGCAGCGCTTCCGCGGAGCCATGTGTATCCTTTGTCACAGGAGGAGAAAAGGGCAATGGAGACTTACATTGCCGAGTCTCTGAGACAGGGATACATACGGGCCTCCACTTCTCCCGCGTCCTCAAGCTTCTTTTTTGTGAAGAAAAAGGATGGAGGTTTGCGTCCGTGTATTGATTACCGCGGTCTCAATCAGTTGACGGTGAAGTACAGCTATCCACTTCCTCTGATTGGGACCATGACGGAGTCCTTACACGGGGCAAGGTTCTTCACAAAATTGGATCTCAGGAGCGCATATAACTTGGTGCGCATTAGGGAGGGCGATGAGTGGAAGACAGCATTTAGTACTACATCCGGCCATTACGAGTATCTCGTCATGCCATATGGGTTAATGAATGCTCCATCAGTCTTCCAATCGTTTGTAGATGAACTTTTCCGGGACATGCAGGCGCAGGGAGTAGTGGTGTACATAGATGATATTCTTGTGTACAGTGCTACTCGGGCCGAGCATGTAGCCCTGGTGCGCAGGGTTTTGAGGAGACTGTTGGAGCATGACCTGTATGTCAAAGCTGAGAAATGTCTGTTCTTCCAGGAGTCAGTTTCCTTTTTGGGTTACCAGTTGTCTGCGTCAGGGGTGAGAATGGAGGTGGACCGAGTGTCCGCCGTGCGTAATTGGCAAACCCCAACTACGGTTAAAGAGGTGCAGCGGTTCTTGGGTTTTGCGAATTACTACCGGAGGTTTATCCGGGGTTTTGGACAGGTGGCAGCTCCCATCACGTCCCTTCTGAAGGGGGGTCCGGTGCGCTTGCAGTGGTCAGCTGAGGCGGACAGGGCCTTTGGGAGACTGAAAGACCTGTTTACCTCGGCCCCGGTGTTGGCGCACCCGGATCCCACTTTACCCTTCCAAGTTGAGGTGGACGCGTCTGAGGCCGGTATCGGGGCAGTTCTTTCTCAATGATCCGGTACACCACCTAAGCTCCGCCCCTGTGCTTTTTATTCTAAGAAGCTCAGTCCGGCGGAGCGGAATTATGACGTAGGGGACAGGGAGCTGTTAGCCGTAGTACAGGCCCTAAAGGTGTGGAGGCATTGGCTTGAGGGGGCTCAGCACCCTTTCCTCATTCTGACCGACCATCGTAACCTGGAGTACATTCGGGCAGCTAGGAGACTGAATCCTCGCCAGGCTCGATGGACTATGTTTCTCGCCCGGTTTGTGTTCAAGATCACTTACATCCCTGGGTCCCAGAACGGGAAGGCAGATGCTCTGTCCCGTCGGTATGACACGGAGGAGAGGTGCGTGGAGTCCATTCCCA
Source organism: Coregonus ussuriensis (assembly GCA_031479575.1). Classification (NCBI taxonomy): domain Eukaryota; kingdom Metazoa; phylum Chordata; class Actinopteri; order Salmoniformes; family Salmonidae; genus Coregonus; species Coregonus ussuriensis. Next base: position 7,962,767 of record CM062482.1, on the reverse strand, counting down.
TACTACCGGAGTCTTGTCTGGTGGCACCGGTGGTGTGGGAGGTCGATGCGGAGATCGAGCAGGCGTTACGCACCGAGCCTAGTCCTCCACAGTGTCCGGTGGGTCGGGTGTACGTCCCGCTCGAGGTCCGGGATCGGCTGATTTATTGGGCTCACACGTCCCCCTCCTCTGGACATCCGGGTATTGGCCGGACGGTGCACTGCCTTAGTACGAAGTACTGGTGGCCAACGTTAGCCAGGGATGTGAGGGTTTATGTCTCCTCCTGCTCAGTGTGTGCCCAGTGTAAGGCGCCCAGACACTTGCCCAGGGGTAAATTACAGCCCCTGCCCATTCCACAACGACCCTGGTCTCACCTCTCGGTGGATTTTGTTACCGATCTTCCCTCCTCACAGGGGAATACCACCATCCTGGTCGTTGTGGATCGGTTCTCGAAGGCCTGTCGTCTCCTTCCCATGCCGGGTCTTCCTACGGCCCTACAGACCGCTGAGGCTCTATTTACTCACGTCTTCCGGCATTACGGGGTGCCCGAGGATATAGTGTCCGATCGAGGCCCCCAGTTTACCTCCAGAGTCTGGAGAGCATTTATGGAACGTTTGGGGGTCTCGGTGAGCCTTACCTCGGGTTACCACCCGGAGAGTAATGGGCAGGTTGAACGAGTCAACCAGGATGTGAGTAGGTTTCTGAGGTCATATTGTCAGGGCCGGCCGGAGGAGTGGGCGAGATATGTGCCCTGGGCCGAGATGGCACAGAACTCTCTCCGCCACTCCTCCACCCAACTAACCCCTTTTCAGTGTGTATTAGGGTACCAGCCGGTTCTGGCACCATGGCATGAGAGCCAGATCGAGGCCCCCGCTGTGGATGAGTGGGTGCGGCGCTCGGAGGAGACGTGGGACGCTGCACACGTCCATCTGCAGCGTGCCATACGTCGACAGAAGACGAGCGCCGACCTACACCGCAGTGAGGGGCCAGTGTACGCACCTGGAGATCGAGTCTGGCTCTCAACCAGAAACCTGCCCCTCCGCCTGCCCTGCCGGAAGCTGTGTCGGCGGTTTGTGGGGCCTTTTAAAGTCCTGAGGAGATTGAACGAGGTGAGTTACAGGTTAGAACTACCTATTGATTACAAGAATATTAACCCCTCGTTCCATGTGTCTCTCCTCAGGCCGGTGGTAGCTGGTCCACTCCAGGACTTTGAGATTGAGGAGACTCCTCCGCCCCCGTTGGACATCGAGGGGGCTCCGGCGTACACGGTTCGGACCATCCTGGATTCGAGACGCCGGATGGGGGGTCTCCAATATCTCGTGGAGTGGGAGGGGTACGGTCCGGAGGAGCGGTGCTGGGTGCCAAGGAGGGACATTCTGGATCCGTCCCTGATGACCGAATTCCATCGTGGTCATCCTACGCGCCCTGCTCCGCGTCCCCCTGGTCGTCCCCGAGGCCGGAGGTGGCGCGCGGCTGGAGCCGCGCGTCAAGGGGGGGGTACTGTCACGGTTTCGGCCGAGGCGGCTCCTCCTCCTTGTTCGGGCAGGTTTCGCCGGTCGTCGTCTCCGGAGTTCTAGCTGCCACCGCTCGATGTTTCTTGTTTGTTTGGTTTTGTCTGTTAGTCACACCTGTTTTGTGTTAGGTCTCATTTAGCACCCTATTTAGTTTCCTTGTTGTTAGGTTTGTGTTGTGTGTAATTGTTTCGTGTCGTGGTTGTGCTACCCGTGTCGGTACGCTATTTTCCTGAGCTTCCTCCTTGTTGTGTGAGGAGAGATTTACGCACCTGTGTGTGCGCTTGTAGTTACGCCTGTGTGCGTCTTTTTGCCTCCGGGCTGTTTTGGATTAATTTTCGTGCTCAGTAAAGTCTTGTTGGACTTACCCTCTGCTGCCTGCGCCTGATTCTACACCACACCCATACACAGCACCGTGACAGTATATAGTCCTATAACTCTACCAGACTACAGCTGTGTTCCAGTATATAGTCCTATAACTCTGCCAGACTACAGCTATGTTCCAGTATATAGTCCTATAACTCTGCCAGACTACAGCTGTGTTCCAGTATATCGTCCTATAGCTCTGCCAGACTACAGCTGTGTTCCAGTATATAGTCCTATAACTCTACCAGACTACAGCTGTGTTCCAGTATATAGTCCTATAACTCTGCCAGACTACAGCTGTGTTCCAGTATATAGTCCTATAACTCTGCCAGACTACAGCTGTGTTCCAGTATATAGTCCTATAACTCTGCCAGACTACAGCTGTGTTCCAGTATATAGTCCTATAACTCTACCAGACTACAGCTGTGTTCCAGTATATAGTCCTATAGCTCTGCCAGACTACAGCTGTGTTCCAGTATATAGTCCTATAGCTCTGCCAGACTACAGCTGTGTTCCAGTATATAGTCCTATAACTCTGCCAGACTACAGCTGTGTTCCAGTATATAGTCCTATAACTCTGCCAGACTACAGCTGTGTTCCAGTATATAGTCCTATAGCTCTGCCAGACTACAGCTGTGTTCCAGTATATAGTCCTATAGCTCTGCCAGACTACAGCTGTGTTCCAGTATATAGTCCTATAGCTCTGCCAGACTACAGCTGTGTTCCAGTATATAGTCCTATAACTCTGCCAGACTACAGCTGTGTTCCAGTATATAGTCCTATAACTCTGCCAGACAACAGCTGTGTTCCAGTATATAGTCCTATAGCACTGCCAGACTACAGCTGTGTTCCAGTATATAGTCCTATAACTCTGCCAGACTACAGCTGTGTTCCAGTATATAGTCCTATAACTCTGCCAGACTACAGCTGTGTTCCAGTATATAGTCCTATAACTCTGCCAGACTACAGCTGTGTTCCAGTATATAGTCCTATAACTCTGCCAGACTACAGCTGTGTTCCAGTATATAGTCCTATATCTCTGCCAGACTACAGCTGTGTTCCAGTATATAGTCCTATAGCTCTGCCAGACTACAGCTGTGTTCCAGTATATAGTCCTATAGCTCTGCCAGACTACAGCTGTGTTCCAGTATATAGTCCTATAACTCTGCCAGACTACAGCTGTGTTCCAGTATATAGTCCTATAGCTCTGCCAGACTACAGCTGTGTTCCAGTATATAGTCCTATAACTCTGCCAGACTACAGCTGTGTGGCCCATGTTCCCAGACCTCAGACAGAGAGGGACTAGAAGATGTATGGTTCCCAAGGTGACCTTGGGCCGGTCAGATCAGCTGGTGTAACGATCCCTCAGACCTCCGTTTACGTCAGCAGCACAAGTTCCACTGGACAGGGCTAACATTAACATCAACACAACACTAATGACTGGAAGACCATGCGTCATAACTGCAGACCTGGGTTCTCGTACTCTTTGAAATAATTGATACCATGGTAACACGTGTAGTGATACTGAGGAGGTGAACTCAGAAAAATAACGGTTGATTAGGCTAACTTGTAGTAAAGTAGTAAAACCATTAACCATGATCAATATACAGTGTGTGTGTGTGTGTGTGTGTGCGTGTGTGTGTGTGTGTGTGTGTTGAACACATCCCGCATCCCACAGCCATCCCAGAATTCCATGCACAACTTTTTCTAGGACCACTACCTTGTTGCCTAGCAACCTAAACATCCCCAGACACCACCACAGCTCAGTGTGTGTGTGTGTGTGTGTGTGTGTGTGTGTACACGTGTCTCTGTATGTCTGCATATGAAATATGAACAGCTAGTCAACATGCCTGTGATGAGCCTGTATCTGTTTCATCACTTCATCACATTTCATCACCAAATACCAACTCAGCAGGGTTTAATATCAACATCAACTGAATGGAAAAAAAGGAACACGATCTCTCATGAAAACACACAAGTCAACCAGCCAGCCTATTTTCATTTTTAGCAGAGTTTGTTTGTGATGCATCAAACGTTCATATTTTTTTTAGCAAATCCCAATCGTTGGGCCTACAAGGTTTTGTTTCAAATCAATGACAGTAAGTAGGGCAGACCTGTGCTGCTCTCTCTCTCTCTCTCTCTCTCTCTCTCTCTCTCTCTCTCTCTCTCTCTCTCTCTCTCTCTCTCTCTCTCTCTCTCTCTCTCTCTCTCTCTCTCTCTCTCTCTCTCTCTCTCTCTCTCTCTCTCTCTCTCTCTCTCTCTCTCTCTCTCTCTATTCAATTCAATGTAAGGGCTTTATTGGCATGGGAAATGTATGTTAACATTACCAAAGCAAGTGAAATAGATAATAAACAAAAGTGAAATAAACAATAAAAAAATTTAACATTACACTCACAAAAGTTCCAAAAGAATAAAGACATTCCAAATGTCATTTTATGTCTATAAACAGTGTTGTAACGATGTGCAAATAGTTAAAATACAAAAGGGAAAATACAGTTTTTCTCAATTGTTTACACACAAATACTGGTACTTGAGACACAATGACCACAACTTGTAACTCATGCACCAACCCCCTGAACCAATTCTGCTAAACTACAAGCACAATTCCTGCTTTACACTCAAATTGCAGTTCTACAACACACTTTTTTCAAAACACTACACACAAATCTTTGCATTTGGCACAATTTTCATGCAGAAAATCTCTTGTTTTCACAATGAACACACTGCCATTCACATATGCACACTGACTCATCACATGGGCAAACACCCGTCACACAGTTTTACAATTAGCAATCAGAGCTTTAGCATAAAAGGGCAACAGGTGAGCTCTTCTGTTTTGGAGCAATGGATGCGAACATTGGAAACAGAGGCAGAGCCAGAGGAGGAGGACGGGGAGGACAAGGACGAGGACGAGGAAGGCCAAGGACCGTAATCTCTGATGAGATCCGAGCCACTTTGGTTGATCATGTGGTCAACCATGGTCTAACAATGAGGGAGGCTGGGCAAAGAGTACAGCCAAATTTGAGCAGGTACACTGTAGCATCCATCATCCGGACATTCCGAAATGAGAATAGGTAAGAAATCTACTCTCACTAGAAAATTGCAGTACTGCATATCAATACAGTACTCAATGAGTACAGTAGTACAGTATTGCCTGTGGACTGTTTTGTAGGACTGTAAAAATAAAGTATGTTTCAAGTATTTGTGAAATGTATTTCTACTTTGTATTTACAGAATTTTACTATTTGTTTGGCAGAACTGAAAGATTACCAACACAAGGTGGTCGGGAACGTGTTCTGTCTCCTGAACAGGAAACTGAAATCATGAACATTGTCCTAGAAAATAATGCCATAACATTACGGCAAATACAAAGAAATATAATAGAAAACAATGAGATATTTCAAAATATTGATAGGGTAAGCTTATCAACACTGGACCGTGTCTTGTGCAGAAATAATCTCAGGATGAAGCAGGTCTACAGGGTGCCATTTGAACGCAATTCAGAAAGTGTCAAAGAATTGCGATATAACTATGTGCAAGTGAGTCCTATACAATCCCACAATTGATGCATACTCTCAACACTGAATAAATTATACATATTTCAGTATTGTAATCATAATGATTGTGCTTCACAAAAGTGACCACTCCATGTCTATTTCTGATATTGTCATGTGTGTTTCAGAGAGTCCTTGAGCTAGAGGTGGCTGCAGTGGAGCACCAGTTCATCTTCATTGATGAGGTTGGATTCAACCTCACAAAAAGACGAAAGAGGGGAAGGAATATCATCGGCCAGCGTGCCATTGTTCAAGTCCCTGGCCAGCGCGGAGTGAACATCACAATGTGTGCAGCGATTACCCACCACGGCGTCATCCATCACCATGCTACCCTTGGCCCCTACAACACCGCCCATCTGATCACATTCCTGGACACCCTACACAACACACTCATTCCACCAGATCAGGTAGATGGCCCAGAGCAGCTCAGGTACGTTGTCATTTGGGACAACGTAAGTTTCCACAGGGCTGCTCTGGTTCGTAACTGGTTCACTGCCCACCCACGCTTTTTAGTTGTTTATCTCCCTCCATATTCTCCATTCCTCAATCCTCAATTGAGGAATTATTTTCTGCCTGGAGATGGAAAGTGTATGACCGAAATCCACAAACGCGTATACCTCTTCTCCAAGCTATGGAAGACTCATGTGGAGATATAGCAGCTGATGCTTTTCATGGCTGGAATCGCCATGCTAGGCGATATTTCCCCCGTTGCTTGGCCAGGGAAAACATTGCTTGTGATGTGGATGAGGTGCTGTGGCCAGACCGCAACAGAAGAGAGGATGCAGCATAGTTTTTTTATTTTTTACTGTAACTGTATATATTAAATTCTTCTGTTTTGTATGTAGACCTCTGTATGTGCAACTTTGTGTTGGTTGGGAATGGGATGTACACTGTGTACATTGTTTTTGTGGGAAAAATGAAATATATTTGTTACCGTGTATTTGTGTGTTCTGAGTATAAAAACAATATTCTCAAATATTTTACAACACACTTATGTATGTACTGTCTGTAATAATGGCAACACTGAACCAAAAAAAGGCCTAAGTCATTATGAAGAATGGAGAAGAAGTTTTTTACATTCATCATAGTGTTTTACATTGAGCACATCAGTGTTCAACTGGTTCTTCTAAATGTCTATTCATATGATGGTTTGTGTGTGTCATTTGAAAACAAAATACAATTGTGATAAGAAATAACATTGTTTTGAATGTAAAGTTTCATTTTGCTGGAGAATTGAGGGGTTTTGCCCATTGTGTGTGTGTTTTTTGATTTGTGTGTAGAGTTCTGAGAATATGAGGCATGCTTTCAGAAAATGTGTGTAAACAATTGAGAAAAACTGTAAATAAACATAAATATGGGTTGTATTTACAATGGTGTTTGTTCACTGGTTCCCTTTTCTTCTGGCAACAGGTCACAAATCTTGCTGCTGTGATTGCACA
>CM062482.1:7943418-7950918 GCA_031479575.1 Coregonus ussuriensis | reverse complement strand
TGACTATGTACAGACTCAGTGAGCATAGCCTTGCTATTGAGAAAGGCCACCATAGGCAGACCTGGCTCTCAAGAGAAGACAGGCTATGTGCACATTGCCCACAAAATGAGGTGGAAACTGAGCTGCACTTCCTAACCTCCAGCCAAATGTATGACCAAATTAGAGACACATATTTCCCGAAGATTACACAGACCCACAAAGAATTCGAAAACAAACCCAATGGTAAATTGGGTGAAATACCACAGTGTGACATCACAGCAGCAAGATTTGTGACCTGTTGCCACAAGAAAAGGGCAACCAGTGAAGAACAATCACCATTGTAAATACAACCCATATTTATGTTTATTTATTTTCCCATTTGTACTTTAACTATTTGCACATTGTTACAACACTGTAAATATACATAATATGACATTTGAAATGTCTTTATTCTTTTGGAACTTCTGACTGTAATGTTTACTGTTAATATTTATTGTTTATTTCACTTTTGTTTACTATCTACTTCACTTGCTTTGGCAATGTTAACATACATTTCCCATGCCAATAAAGACCTTAAATGTAATTGAATTGAAATTGAATAGAATTGAGAGAGAGAGAGAGAGAGAGAGAGAGAGAGAGAGAGAGAGAGAGAGAGAGAGAGAGAGAGGAGATGAGAGACAGAGACAGAGACAGAGACAGAGAGAGAGTGAGAGAGTGAGTGAGTGAGTGAGTGAGTGAGTGAGTGAGTGAGTGAGTGAGTGAGTGAGTGAGTGAGTGAGTGAGTGAGTGAGTGAGTGAGTGAGTGAGTGAGTGACTGAGTGAGTGAGGGAGTGAGTGAGTGAGTGAGAGAGAGAGAGAGAGGGACAGAGAGAGAGGAGAGAGAGAGAGAGAGAGAGAGAGAGAGAGAGAGAAGAGGAGAGAGCACTTACGCACAGACACACACACCCATTGTATTAAAAGTTTCCTTGTTCATTTAATAGGAATATATATATATATATATATACACTGCTAAAAAAATAAAGGGAACACTTAAACAACACAATGTAACTCCAAGTCAATCACACTTCTGTGAAATCAAACTCTCCACTTAGGAAGCAACACTGATTGACAATAAATTTCACATGCTGTTGTGCAAATGGAATAGACAACAGGTGGAAATTATAGGCAATTAGCAAGACACGCCCAATAAAGGACTGGTTTTGCAGGTGGTGACCACAGACCACTTCTCAGTTCCTATGCTTCCTGGCTGATGTTTTGGTCACTTTTGAATGCTGGCGGTGCTTTCACTCTAGTGGTAACATGAGACGGAGTCTACAACCCACACAAGTGGCTCAGGTAGTGCAGCTCATCCAGGATGGCACATCAATGCGAGCTGTGGCAAGAAGGTTTGCTGTGTCTGTCAGCGTAGTGTCCAGAGCATGGAGGCGCTACCAGGAGACAGGCCAGTACATCAGGAGACGTGGAGGAGGCCGTAGGAGGGCAACAACCCAGCAGCAGGACTGCTACCTCCGCCTTTGTGCAAGGAGGAGCAGGAGGAGCACTGCCAGAGCCCTGCAAAATGACCTCCAGCAGGCCACAAATGTGCATGTGTCTGCTCAAACGGTCAGAAACAGACTCCATGAGGGTGGTATGAGGGCCCGACGTCCACAGGTGGGGGTTGTGCTTACAGCCCAACACCGTGCAGGATGTTTGGCATTTGCCGGAGAACACCAAGATTGGCAAATTCGCCACTGGCGCCCTGTGCTCTTCACAGATGAAAGCAGGTTCATACTGAGCACATGTGGCAGACGTGACAGAGTCTGGAGACGCCGTGGAGAACGTTCTGCTGCCTGCAACATCCTCCAGCATGACCGGTTTGGCGGTGGGTCAGTCATGGTGTTGGGTGGCATTTATTTGGGGGGCCGCACAGCCCTCCATGTGCTCGCCAGAGGTAGCCTGACTGCCTTTAGGTACCTAGATGAGATCCTCAGACCCCTTGTGAGACCATATGCTGGTGCGGTTGGCCCTGGGTTCCTCCTAATGCAAGACAATGCTAGACCTCATGTGGCTGGAGTGTGTCAGCAGTTCCTGCAAGAGGAAGGCATTGATGCTATGGACCGCCCGTTCCCCAGACCTGAATCCAATTGAGCACATCTGGGACATCATGTCTCGCTCCATCCACCAACGCCACGTTGCACCACAGACTGTCCAGGAGTTGGCGGATGCTTTAGTCCAGGTCTGGGAGGAGATCCCTCAGGAGACCATCCGCCACCTCATCAGGAGCATGCCCAGGCATTGTAGGGAGGTCATACAGGCACATGGAGGCCACACACACTACTGAGCCTCATTTTGACTTGTTTTAGGGACATTACATCAAAGTTGGATCAGCCTGTAGTGTGGTTTTCCACTTTAATTTTGAGGGTGACTCCAAATCCAGACCTCCATGGGTTGATACATTTGATTTCCATTGATAATTTTTGTGTGATTTTGTTGTCAGCACATTCAACTATGTAAAGAAAAAAGTATTTAATACGATTATTTCATTCATTCAGATCTAGGATGTGTTATTTTAGTGTTCCCTTTATTTTTTTGAGCAGTATATATATATATATATATATATATATATATATATATATATATATATATATATATATATATATATATATATACAGTTGAAGTCGGAAGTTTACATACACCTTAGCCAAATACATTTAAACTCAGTTTTTTACAATTCCTGACAGTTAATCCTAGTAAAAATTCCCTGTCTTAGGTCAGTTAGGATCACCACTTTATTTTAAGAATGTGAAATGTCAGAGTAATAGTAGAGATAATTATTTCTTTCAGCTTTTATTTCTTTCATCACATTCCCAGTGGGTCAGAAGTTTATATACACTCAATTAGTATTTGATAGCATTGCCTTTAAATTGTTTGACTTGGGTCAAACGTTTTGGGTAGCCTTCCAAAAGCTTCCCACAATAAATTGGGTGAATTTTGGCCCATTCCTCCTAACAGAGCTGGTGTAACTGCTGAGCGGACTTTCAGGTTATGTCGATATAGGACTCATTTTACTGTGGATATAGATACTTTTGTACCTGTTTCCTCCAGCATCTTCACAAGGTCCTTTGCTGTTGTTCTGGGATTGATTTGCACTATTCGCACCAAAGTACGTTTATCTCTAGGAGACAGAATGCGTCTCCTTCCTGAGTGGTATGACGGCTGCATGGTCCCATGGTGTTTATACTTGCGTACTATTGTTTGTACAGATGAACGTGGTACCTTCAGGTGTTTGGAAATTGCTCCCAAAGATGAACCAGACTTGTGGAGCTCTACAATTTTTATTCTGAGGTCTTGGCTGATTTCTTTTGATTTTCCCATGATGTCTAGTAAAGAGGCACTGAGTTTGAAGGTAGGTCTTGAAATACATCCACAGGTACACCTCCAATTGACTCAAATGATGTCAATTAGCCTATCAGAAGCTTCTAAAGCCATGACATCATTTTCTGGAATTTTCCAAGCTGTTTAAAGGCACAGTCAACTTAGTGAATGTAAACTTCTGACCCACTGGAATTGTGATACAGTGAATAATAAGTGAAATAATCTGTCTGTAAACAATTGTTGGAAAAGTTACTTGTGTCGTGCACGAAGTATATGTCTGAACTGACTTGCCAAAACTATAGTTTGTTAACAAGAAATGTGTGGAGTGGTTGAAAAACGAGTTTTTTAATGACTCCAACCTAAGTGTATGTAAACTTCCAACTTCAACTGTATATATATATATATATATACAGCTGTGGAAAAAATTAGGAGACCACTGCAAATGTATCTTAAATCAGCATCTCTACATGTATGACAGCCATTCCATTCCAGTGTCTGTTGAATTCCAACACAGGCACACCTCATTCTACTGAATTAGGTACTGATTAGGTGATCACAAAAACCACTGCTGTGGTCATCACTATCCTCTTGCAATAGGACCAGCTGGATGGCAAAAACTGTGCTAATAGTACCTCAAAAGTAATATGAATCAAAAAATAACTGTTGACCATGCCAAAAGAGTTGTAAAGTAAGGTTTTGAGTGAAGAAAAGAAGGGGTCAATTCTGGTTTTACTGGCAGAGGGATACAGTGAGCGTCAGGTTGCTTCCATCCTTAAAACTTCAAAGACGGCGGTTCATAAGAACAAGGTCAAGCAGCAGACATTATGGACAACAAAGCTACAGACCGGCAGACGGCGAAAACGACTCTCTACTGACCGGGATGACCGCCAACTCATTTGAATGTCACTCAACAACCGTAGGATGACATCAAGTGACCTACAAAAAGAATGACAAACGGCAGCTGGGTTGAAGTGCACGGCGAGGACGGTTCGAAACAGGCTCCTAGGGGCAGGGCTGAAGTCGTGCAAAGCTAGAAAAAAGCCCTTCATCAATGAGAAGCAAAGAAGAGCCAGGCTGATGTTTGCAAAAGACCATAAGGATTGGACCGTAGAGGACTGGAGTAAGGTCATCTTCTCTGATGAGTAAAATTTTCAGCTTTGCCCAACACCTGGTCGTCTAATGGTTAGACTGAGACCTGGAGAGGCCTACAAGCCACAGTGTCTCGCACCCACTGTGAAATTTGGTGGAGGATCGGTGATGATCTGGGGATGCTTCAGCAAGGCTGGAATCGGGCAGATTTGTCTTTGTGAAGGATGCATGAATCAAGCCACGTACAAAGTTGTCCTGGAAGAAAACTTGCTTCCTTTTGCTCTGACATTGTTTCCCAACTCTGAGGATTGGTTTTTCCAGCAGGACAATGTGCCATGCCACACAGCCAGGTCAATCAAGGAGTGGATGGAGGACCAGCAGGTAGATTAGTGGTTAAGAGCATTGTGCCATTAACCGAAAGGACGCTGGTTCTAATCCCCGAGCTGACTAGGTTAAAAAATCTGTTGATGAGCCCTTGAGCAAGGCACTTAACTTAACCCTTTTCATATATATATATATATATATATATATATATAAGAACAAATGTTTGCTGTTCTGTTTATCTCACTCTTAACAACTTAGTAGTTAGTAGTTACTGTATTTTTGACTGTGCTGTTCATTCTTTTTGCAACATGAAATCGCTGTCAGTTACCAAGTGGAACATTCAGGGCCTAAACTCATCAACCTTTGGACTGAAGAGTTTAGCACTGGAGTTAAAAAAAAATCTTAAAGATGTTGACGTCATCATTCTGCAGGAGACAGACTGTAAGTCAGACATTGTCACTCACTGTCCCACAGGCTACAGAGAGGTAATTGTGCCGTCACAGAAACACAGCTCTGTCAATAGAGGCAAAAACTCTGGAGGATTGATCATTTGGTACAAATCCGAACTACGTAATCTAATTGATCCCCTCAAAATTGGAAAATTTCACATTTGGTTAAAACTGAAAAAAAGAACTTGTACTGACAGAAAAATAAGTGTTCCTTTGCACAATATATATCCCCCCCTCAGAATCCCCATATTACTCAGAGGAGATATTCCCCACCCTTGAGGAAGAGACGTGCCATTTCCAGGCCCAGGGAAATGTGCTCATCTGTGGGGACACAAATAAACACACAGGAACACTACCTGATCTAACGACCACACGAGGGGACAGCTTTATTACAGGCCATACTGTTTCTAACTGTCTTAATCTCCCTCATAGAAACAACAGTGACAGCACCATCAACAAAAACAGAAGGGATCTGTTGCAGCTCTGTCGAAGCCTGGGTTTGTACTTTGTCAATGGTAGGTTACGGGGGGACTCTTTGGGGAGATTCACCTATTGATCACCTCTTGGCCACAGCACAGTAGACTATATGATTACAGACATTGACCCTTTCTCTCTCAGCTCATTCACCGCCACTAACACCTCTGTCTGATCACAGCCAAATTACCTTGTTCCTCAAAAGAACAGACATGGACACAACCACACATTCACATCCCAGTAAGCTGCACAACATCAGAACTTCATACAGATGGGCCCAAAACAGCACAGAAGAATAGCAGAAAGCAACCAGTAAGCAAAAAATCCAAACACTCTTAGATAACTTTCTGGATACCACATCCACTCACAGTAAAGAAGGCATCAATCTAGCAGTAAAAAACATCAACTTTATATTCAGGCAAACGGCAAAAGAAGCACAACTAAAATTGATTTTAAAAAATAAAAAAAGACCCCAGATGACATCATCAACTGGTTTGATGCAGATTGTAAAATTATAAGGAAAAAACTTAGAACACTATCAAACCAAAGCGCAGACCCAAATAATGGTGAATTACGCCTTCATTCCTGTGAGACTTTAAAACTCTATAAACGTACACTCAGAACCAAAAAAGCACAGTACAACAGCAAGCATGTCACGGTTTCGGCCGAGGCTGCTTCTCTTCCTTGCTCGGGCAGACTTCGGCGGTCGTCGTCCCCGGAGTACTAGCTACCACCGTTGTATGTTTTCGATGTTCGTTTGGTTTTGTCTTAATGTTGTACACTTGTTGTCGTTGAGCGTTGATTATGTGTCCTTTAAGTTCTCGTTTTGTTTGTCAGGTGTTGTGTGTGATTGCGCTACCTGTCTACTGAGACTGTGCTTGGTTTTTCTCCTGTGTTTTAGGAGAGGTTTCCGCACGTGTGTGCGCGTTAGTTATTTCTTTGTTAGTTTACGCCTGTGTGCGTAATCGCTCGTCTCCGGGCTCTTTTTTGCTCGTGTTGTGTTTGGTGTACTAAAGTCTGTTGGACGAAGCTTCTGTGTCCTGCGCCTGATTCCTGCACCACATCCACATACAGCACTCTTGACAAAGCAGCTAGCACTAGTTGAGGAGTCCATAAACACAAACAACTTCTAGCAAAATTGGAAAAAACTAAAAAATCTAAACAAGAGGAATTAGCGATACAAAATGGTGACATATGGACAACCGATTTTAAAACACTCTACAACACCGTTCAAAGATTGACACAAACGCAGAACACTGCCAAATTCATGAGAAGTTGAATGGATTAGAAAAAGCTATAAAGGACAATCAAAATCCACTGGACTCCCCAATTACTGACCAGGAGCTCTATAAGAAACTTCAGGCCCTCAAATTTAAAAAAGCATGCGGACCAGATGGCATCCTAAATGAGATGCTCAAATTCACTAGTGCAAAATGTCAATTGGCTGTATTAAAACTGTTTAATTTGATCCTGAGTGTAGGTTATTTCCCTGACATCTGGAATCAAGGACTCATAACCCCAATCTTTAAGAACGGAGACAAATTTGACCTTAACAATTACAGAGGCATTTGTGTGAACAGTAACCTGGGGAAGGTTTTCTGTAGTATTATAAATGTAAGAGTTCTATACTTCCTTAATACGCACAGTGTCTTGAGTAAAAGCCAAACTGGATTTATACCAAAACATCGCACAAGCGATCATATTTACACCCTGCACACCCTGATAGATAAACATGTCCACCAAAATAATACCAAAATGTATGCTTGCTTTATCGACTTCCAAGAAGCATTTTATTCTATTTGGCATACAGGACTGTTCTACAAAGTTACTG
>CM062482.1:7900918-7935918 GCA_031479575.1 Coregonus ussuriensis | reverse complement strand
TGTCAAATTGGCTTCTTACCAAAATACTGTACAACAGACCACGTATTCACCCTGTACACCCTTATTGACAAACTAACAAAACAAAACAAAAGCAAAGTCTTCTCATGGTTTTTTTATTTTAAAAAAGCTTTTGAATAAATTTGGCATGAGGGTCTGCTTTGCAAATTGATGGAAAGCAGTTTTGGAGGGGAACGCATATGACATATCTCAAACTGCCCATCTTAATATTTTATTTTTATTGGCCAGTCTGAGATATGGCTTTTTCTTTGCAACTCTGCCTAGAATGTCAGCATCCCGGAGTCGCCTCTTCACTGTTGACGTTGAGACTGGTGTTTTGCGGGTACTATTTAATGAAGCTGCCAGTTGAGGACCTGTGAGGCGCCTGTTTCTCAAACTAGACACTCTAATGTATTTGTCCTCTTGCTCAGTTGTGCACCGGGGCCTCCCACTCCTCTTTCTATTCTGGTTAGAGCCAGTTTGCGCTGTTCTGTGAAGGGAGTAGTACACAGCGTTGTACGAGATCTTCAGTTTCTTGGCAATTTCTCGCATGGTATAGCCTTCATTTCTCAGAACAAGAATAGACTGACGCGTTTTGGAAGAAAGTTATTTGTTTCTGGCCATTTTGAGCCTGTAATCGAACCCACAATTGCTGATGCTCCAGATACTCAACTAGTCTCAAGAAGGCCAGTTTTATTGCTTCTTTAATCAGCACAACAGTTTTCAGCTGTGCTAACATAATTGCAAAAGGGTATTCTAATGATCAATTAGCCTTTTAAAATGATCAACTTGGATTAGCAAACAAAACGTGCCATTGGAACACAGGACTGATGGTTGCTGATAATGAGCCTCTGTACGCCTATGTAGATATTCCATTAAACATCAGCCGTTTCCAGCTACAATAGCCATTTACAAGATTAACAATGTCTACACTGTATTTCTGATCAATTTGATGTTATCTTAATGGGGGGAAAAAATATTTTCTTTCGAAAACAAGGACATTTCTAAGTGACCCCAAACTTTTGAACGGTAGTGCATATGTCAATGAATTGGCGAGGGCACTAGAACAGTCTGCAGCACCCGGCCTCACCCTACTGGACCCAGAAATCAAATGTCTACTTTTTGCAGATAATCTGGTCCTTCTGTCCCCAGCCAAGGAGGGCCTACAGCAGCACCTAGATCTTCTGCACAGATTCTGTCAGACTTGGGCACTGACAGTGAATCTCAGTTTTGACAAAAATAATGGTGTTCCAAAAAAGGTCCAGTAGCCAAGACAATAAATACAAATTCTATCCAGACACTGTTGCCCTAGAGCACACCAAGAATTACACCTACCTCGGCCTAAACATCAACACCACAGGTAACTTCCAGAAGGCTGTGAATGATCTAAGAGACAAGGCATGAAGGGCCTTCTAAGAAAATCCTTTACTATGTACCGCCATAGGCAGACCTGGCTCTCAAGAGAAAGGCTATGTGCCCACTGCCCACAAAGTGAGGTGGAAACTGAGCTGCACTTCCTAACCTCCTGCCAAATGTATGAACACATTAGAGACACATATTTCCCACAGATCCACAAAGAAATTGAAAACAAATCAAACATTGATAAACTCCCATTCTGTTAGGTGACATACCTCAGTGTGCAGTCACAGCAGCAAGATTTGTAGCCCATTGCCATGAGAGAAGGGCAACCAGTGGAACACAAACAACATTGTAAATACAACCTATATTTATCTGTTTATTTATTTTCCCTTTCATACTTCAACTACTTGCACATTGTTACAACACTGTAATAGCCAATAATATAACTTTTGAAATGTCTTTTGTGAGTGTAATATTTTGATAAACTCCCTTATCTACTGGGTGAAATACCACAGTGTGCCATCACAGCAGCAAGATTTGTGACCTGTTGCCACAAGAAAAGGGCAACCAGTGAAGAACAAACACCACTGTAAATACAACCCATATTTATGTTTATTTATTTTCCCTTTTGTACTTTAACTATTTGCACATTGTTACAACACAGTATATAGATAAATGTCTTTATTATTTTGGAACTTTTGTGAGTGTAATGTTTACTGATCATTTTTTAATGTTTATTTTACTATCTATTTCTATTTCACTTGCTTTGGCAATGTTAACATATGTTTCCCACACCAATAAAGCCCTTACATTGAAGAGAGAGAGAGAGAGAGAGAGAGAGAGAGAGAGAGAGAGAGAGAGAGAGAGAGAGAGCGAGAGAGAGAGAGAGAGAGAGAGAGAGAGAGAGAGAGAGAGAGAGAGAGAGAGAGAGAGGGGAGAGAGAGAGAAAGAGAGAGAGAGAGAGAGAGAGAGAGAGAGAGAGAGAGAGAGAGAGAGAGAGAGAGCGAGAGAGAGAGAGAGAGAGAGAGGGGAGAGAGAGAGAGAGAGAGAGAGAGATTGGGAAGAGGAGGAGCACTGTGAAAGCTGGGGAGAATGGGGCTGGGGAGTTTAGATCCTAGAATTAGAGAAGGACAGAAAGGGGCTCGGGAGAATGGGGCTGGGGAAATAGTTCCTATAGCTAGAAATGACTGAGAGACTACAGCTGGATTGGGCAGGGGAGTTATATTGTAGTTTATATCACTAGAAAGAACAGGAAGCTTCAGTTTATTATTAATATGGAAATGACATGGAGTACATACAGTGAGGGAAAAAAGTATTTGATCCCCTGCTGATTTTGTACGTTTGCCCACTGACAAAGACATGATCAGTCTATAATTTTAATGGTAGGTTTATTTGAACAGTGAGAGACAGAATAACAACAAACGAATCCAGAAAAATGCATGTCAAAAATGTTATAAATTGATTTGCATTTTAATGAGGGAAATAAGTATTTTACCCCTCTGCAAAACATGACTTGGTACTTGGTGGCAAAACCCTTGCTGGCAATCACAGAGGTCAGACGTTTCTTGTACTTGGCCACGAGGTTTGCACACATCTCAGGAGGGATTTTGTCCCACTCCTCTTTGCAGATCTTCTCCAAGTCATTAAGGTTTCCAGGCTGACGTTTGGCAACTCGAACCTTCAGCTCCCTACACAGATTTTCTATGGGATTAAGGTCTGGAGACTGGCTAGGCCACTCCAGGACCTTAATGTTCTTCTTCTTGAGCCACTCCTTTGTGGCCTTGGCCGTGTGTTTTGAGTCATTGTCATGCTGGAATACCCATCCACGACCCATTTTCAATGCCCTGGCTGAGGGAAGGAGGTTCTCACCCAAGATTTGACGGTACATGGCCCCGTCCATCGTCCATTTGATGCGGTGAAGTTGTCCTGTCCCCTTAGCAGAAAAACACCCCCATAGCATAATGTTTCCACCTCCATGTTTGACAGTGGGGATGGTGTTCTTGGGGTCATAGGCAGCATTCCTCCTCCCCCAAACACGGCGAGTTGAGTTGATGCCAAAGAGCTCCATTTTGGTCTCATCTGACCACAACACTTTCACCCAGTTCTCCTCTGAATCATTCAGATGTTCAATGGCAAACTTCAGACGGGCATGTATATGTGCTTTCTTGAGCAGGGGGACCTTGCGGGCGCTGCAGGATTTCAGTCCTTCACTGCGTAGTGTGTTACCAATTGTTTTCTTGGTGACTATGGTCCCAGCTGCCTTGAGATCATTGATAAGATCCTCCTGTGTAGTTCTGGGCTGATTCCTCACCGTTCTCATGATCATTGCAACTCCACGAGGTGAGATCTTGCATGGAGCCCCAGGCCGAGGGAGATTGACAGTTTCTTCCATTTGTGAATAATCGCACCAACTGTTGTCACCTTCTCACCAAGCTGCTTGGCGATGGATTTGTTGCCCATTCCTGCCTTGTGTAGGTCTACAATCTTGTCCCTGACATCCTTGGAGAGCTCTTTGGTCTTGGCCATAGTGGAGAGTTTGGAATCTGATTGATTGATTTCTTCTGTGGACAGGTGTCTTTTATACAGGTAACAAGCTGAGATTCGGAGCACTCCCTTTAAGAGTGTGCTCCTAATCTCAGCTCGTTACCTGTATAATAGACACCTGGGAGCCAGAAATCTTTCTGATTGAGAGGGGGTCAAATACTTATTTCCCTCATTAAAATGCAAATCAATTTATAACATTTTTGACATGCGTTTTTCTGGATTTTTTTGTTGTTATTCTGTCTCTCACTGTTCAAATAAACCTACCATTAAAATTATAGACTGATCATGTCTTTGTCAGTGGGCAAACGTACAAAATCAGCAGGGGATCAAATGCTTTTTTCCCTCACTGTATGCATGTATGATGCAGATCTAACCATGGCAACCTGGACATCTTATGTCACTCAGTGGGAGTGAGGTAGGAGGGCAGGGAATGTATAATACAACTGCATTATAATGAATTATCAATGAGATAATTGTGTAAGTGGGCAGGTAACCTAAAGTTTAGAGAGGCGAAACAATAGCTGGAATGAGGGGTGTTGAGATTGGCAGAAGACAAATTTCAGTTTCACACAGAAATGTATAAAGTAATAATAAAGTAAGAGCCTATTTAATTACCTGGAGAAGACTGGTTTAATTACCTGGAGAAGACTGGTTTAATCACCTGGAGAAGACTGGTTTAATTACCTGGAGAAGACTGGTTTAATCACCTGGAGAAGACTGGTTTAATCACCTGGAGAAGACTGGTTTAATTACCTGGAGAAGACTGGTTTAATTACCTGGAGAAGACTGGTCACTGGATGCTACCAGAGTAGCAGGAGTGGGCCGACGTCTTCTGATCTGGACAGGAAGAGAATTTCATTAGTATTCAGTAACAAACCCAGAAAAAGTAAAGTAAGAAACCAAGAAAACACAATACGATTATTTTGTGGTAGTATTTTTTTTCCCTGTGAGTTAGAATTTATGTTTGTGGGCTTTTTAAATAGACTCCAGCACAGTACTGCGGGGATTTGTATGGATATTGGACACACAAAGTACACTGACAGGACACACACACACACACACACACACACACACACACACACACACACACACACACACACACACACACACACACACACACACACACACACACACACGGCAGCAGTTCTGAGCTGTAGCCTAGCTGGCACAGCTAGCTGACTAAAGCTGAGCGTCATGTGAAGTCCAATCCTACTGTCGTCTCTAGAAGCTGCAATCTGCCATTAAAAAACAGTCTAGTCTGCTTTGTGTTCCCAGCCTGTAGCCCACAGTGTTATTGATGAATACACTGCTGTTTTCTGGAGTGAAATAGAACAGCAAAATGAGGGTTATTTTAGAGGCCAGATATAAATATAGATATAAAGTTTACACCTGTTTCAGGGCTCTCCAGAGGGTGGTGCGGTCTGCCGAACGCATCACCGGGGGGCAAACTACCCTCCCTCCAGGACACCTACAGCACCCCATGTCACAGGAAGGCCAAAAAGATAATCGAGGACATCAACCACCCGAGCTACTGCCTGTTCACCCCGCTATCATCCAGAAGGCGAGGTCAGTGCAGGTGCATCAAAGCTGGGACCGAGAGAATGAAAAACAGCTTCTATCTCAAGGCCATCAGACTGTTAAATAGCCATCACTAGCACATTAGAGGCTGCTGCTGCCTATTGAAATCACTGGCCACTTTCAGAAATGGAACACTAGTCACTTTAATAATGTTTACATATCTTGCAATACTCAGCTCATATGTATACACTGTATTCTATAATATTCTACTATATCTTAGTCCATGCCGCTCTGTCATTGCTTGTCCATATATGTATATATTATTAAATCCCATTCCTTACTAGTTTTGTGTGTTTTAGGTATATGTTGTGAAATTGTTAGATATTGTTTGTTAGATATTACTGCATTGTCGGAGCTAGAAGCACAAGCATTTCGCTACACCCGCAATAACATCTGCTAAACACATGTATGTGACAAATAAACTTTGATTTGATTTGATTCTAAGTCTCGCTCTGCCTTCCCAGTGAATACCACTTGATACAGGTTTTTTCAATAGGGGCTCACTAGTCAATGGTATCTCCTTGATGACACACTGTTCACTAGTCAATGTTATCTCCTTGACGACACACTGTTCACTAGTCAATGTTATCTCCTTGACGACACACTGTTCACTAGTCAATGGTATCTCCTTGATGACACACTGTTCACCAGTCAATGTTATCTCCTTGATGACACACTGTTCACTAGTCAATGTTATCTCCTTGACGACACACTGTTCACTAGTCAATGTTATCTCCTTGATGACACACTGTTCACTAGTCAATGTTATCTCCTTGATGACACACTGTTCACTAGTCAATGTTATCTCCTTGATGACACACTGTTCACTAGTCAATGTTATCTCCTTGACGACACACTGTTCACTAGTCAATGTTATCTCCTTGATGACACACTGTTCACTAGTCAATGTTATCTCCTTGATGACACACACACGCTTGCACACACACACACACACACACACACACACACACGCACGCACGCACGCACACACACACACACACACACACACACACACACACACACACACACACACACACACACACACACACACACACACACACACACACACACATCACTGCCCCATGCAGAGACTCTTTCCATCCCACTCCCCTATCAACTCCCTCCCCTTCACATTCAGCATACCTCCCACAGCGAGAACAAAGGAGCCCTGTCTAATAGAGAGAAGGGCACGGAGAGCCATAGATTCTGTTACTGTTACTTTTTTGTGAAGAATTCCAATGCGGAAGGAAAATACAGTTCTTCAGTTGTTCCGATGAACCATAGAATGAATGTAATACACCCCTTCACTTCTGTGATGACCAATTCACGTCAGTCAGTAGTCCTCTCTTTGATTCATACATTAGGTGTATAGTCTGGTCTGAATTGCTCCATATAACAAAATACCATCCATCTACAGCATGCCTTGTGTTGTATCATCTGTTGCTCCATACTGTGTGAAACAGGGACTGTACTAACATCTTTCTACATCCATCACATAGATCTATTCATAGACCTGTCCTTTACAACAGCGCTCCTGTTCAACTATGAATGATCTGAATTATTCATGGACTTTTGAGGGCCAACGTTGAGTCTGAGTTGCATCCCAAATGGCAACCTATTCCCTATAAAGGGGCACTACTTTTGACCAGGACACATGCAGTTTAAAGGGAACAGGGAGGTTTTTGGGACTCAGCCTGAGTCTCTCTCCTGCCTACGTCTCTTTTTTTTCTACATAAATCCTAATCCTTCTTTTATATGAAGCTCAGGATCAGGGGTGTACAACAGAACAGTATCACAGATCTGGTTTAGTATCACAGAGCTGGTTTAGTATCACAGAGCTGGTTCAGTAGCACAGAGCTGGTTTAGTATCACAGAGCTGGTTCAGTAGCACAGAGCTGGTTTCGTATCACAGAGCTGGTTTAGTATCACAGAGCTGGTTTAGTATCACAGAGCTGGTTTAGTATCACAGAGCTGGTTTAGTATCACAGAGCTGGTTTAGTATCACAGAGCTGGTTTAGTATCACAGAGCTGGTTTAGTATCACAGAGCTGGTTTAGTATCACAGATCTGGTTTAGTATCACAGAGCTGGTTTAGTATCACAGAGCTGGTTTAGTATCACAGAGCTGGTTTAGTATCACAGATCTGGTTTAGTATCACAGAGCTGGTTTAGTATCACAGAGCTGGTTCAGTATCACAGAGCTGGTTTAGTATCACAGAGCTGGTTTAGTATCACAGAGCTGGTTTAGTAGCACAGAGCTGGTTTAGTATCACAGAGCTGGTTCAGTATCACAGAGCTGGTTCAGTATCACAGAGCTGGTTTAGTATCACAGAGCTGGTTCAGTATCACAGAGCTGGTTCAGTAGCACAGAGCTGGTTCAGTAGCACAGAGCTGGTTCAGTAGCACAGAGCTGGTTCAGTATCACAGAGCTGGTTCAGTAGCACAGAGCTGGTTCAGTAGCACAGAGCTGGTTCAGTATCACAGAGCTGGTTCAGTAGCACAGAGCTGGTTCAGTAGCACAGAGCTGGTTCAGTAGCACATAGCTGGTTCAGTAGCACAGAGCTGGTTCAGTATCACAGAGCTGGTTCAGTAGCACAGAGCTGGTTCAGTAGCACAGAGCTGGTTCAGTATCACAGAGCTGGTTCAGTAGCACAGAGCTGGTTCAGTAGCACATAGCTGGTTCAGTAGCACAGAGCTGGTTCAGTATCACAGAGCTGGTTCAGTAGCACAGAGCTGGTTCAGTATCACAGAGCTGGTTCAGTAGCACAGAGCTGGTTCAGTAGCACAGAGCTGGTTCAGTATCACAGAGCTGGTTCAGTAGCACAGAGCTGGTTTAGTATCACAGAGCTGGTTTAGTATCACAGAGCTGGTTTAGTATCACAGATCTGGTTTAGTATCACATAACTGGTTTAGTATCACAGAGCTGGTTCAGTATCACAGAGCTGGTTTAGTATCACAGAGCTTGTTTAGTATCACAGAGCTGGTTTAGTAGCACAGAGCTGGTTTAGTATCACAGAGCTGGTTCAGTATCACAGAGCTGGTTCAGTATCACAGAGCTGGTTTAGTATCACAGAGCTGGTTCAGTATCACAGAGCTGGTTCAGTAGCACAGAGCTGGTTCAGTAGCACAGAGCTGGTTCAGTAGCACAGAGCTGGTTCAGTATCACAGAGCTGGTTCAGTAGCACAGAGCTGGTTCAGTAGCACAGAGCTGGTTCAGTATCACAGAGCTGGTTCAGTAGCACAGAGCTGGTTCAGTAGCACAGAGCTGGTTCAGTAGCACATAGCTGGTTCAGTAGCACAGAGCTGGTTCAGTATCACAGAGCTGGTTCAGTAGCACAGAGCTGGTTCAGTAGCACAGAGCTGGTTCAGTATCACAGAGCTGGTTCAGTAGCACAGAGCTGGTTCAGTAGCACAGAGCTGGTTCAGTAGCAGACTTACAGTATAATAGACTTACAGTAGCCTATAATTAAATCTCATGGTGTTATGGACACTATAGCGAACGGCGGGGCAGGGACGCAAACACGGGTCGCCTGACGTGAAAGGCAAACCCACTATGCATCGCGCCGATAGGGTTAATCCACTTGGGTGGGAATTGCAACGTGGCTCATATAGCGAAGATCGCTACGATACAGTCCAAACTCAAATTCAACTCAAGGTGAGTCAGAAGGGGAGGTTCGTCAGAGGACAAGGCTAGTCCGCACTCTGCAGCTAGTCTACAGACAGATACACCACTACCACCACTGTTGTTTATCTTCATTCCTATCTGTATACATAGCAAAATAACACTAGATGATATAACATTAGCACAGGCTATATTTCTGTATCCTGGTATTAACAAGAACCATATTTTACTGAGCACCAGGAAGTGCAGTTGCAATGCAATTTCAGTCAAAGGAGATATAGATATCTGCTGTACATATTAGAAATATGGTTATTGTGTACAGTACTGGCTTCTCTCAGTACTTCAGTAGCTAAGAATAGAGTAGGTCTGGAGCATGGACTTACAGTACATGTATTTCAGTTACAGTAATCTCTGAAACCATACAAGCTTATTAAAACAGATTTGCTTCCAGAACCTTTTTAAATGTAGGACAGACGAGTGGTGTTATAGCCAACCCAGTATCGCTGGCCTGATATTTCCAAAACTGCCTCACAGAAGCACTAGAAATTAACAGTAATGCTCCCAGCTAAGGACAAAGATATGTCTAGACATCAGCTTATAAAATACAGAACAATGAGGACGACGTTTACTCAAGCCTACCAAAGTTCATAATGGAGTTACACTACCTTGAAATGCCGCAATTCATCATTTTAACTCCATCCCCCAAGACTCCAACCCCCAGGACTCCAACCCCCAGGACTCCATCCCCCAGGACTCCAACCCCCGGGACTCCTTCCCCCAAGACTCCAACCCCCAGGACTCCAACCCCCCGGGACTCCATCCCCCAGGATCCATCCCCCAAGACTCCAACCCCCAGGACTCCATCCCCCAGGATCCATCCCCCAAGACTCCATCCCCCAAGACTCCAACCCCCAGGACTCCATCCCCCAGGACTCCAACCCCCAGGACTCCGACCCCCAAGACTCCGACCCCCAGGACTCCAACCCCCAGGACTCCGACCCCCAGGACTCCAACCCACAGGACTCCAACCCCCAGGACTCCATCCCCCAGGATCCATCCCCCAAAACTCCAACCCCCAGGACTCCAACCCCCAGGACTCCATCCCCCAGGACTCCAACCCCCAGGACTCCAACCCCCAGGACTCCAACCCCCAGGACTCCAACCCCCAGGACTCCAACCCCCAGGACTCCATCCCCAGGACTCCACCCCCCAGAAAGACAGTTTGATGGACAGTGAATGCTGCTTCTCTCCAGAGCCTGACCTACAGTAACACACTGTGATGTGTCAAGGTACAACAGGGCTCACTGAGGCGTGGAGGAAAGCCTGTGATGCAGTCAGATTCACATTGAAAGACCATGATACCATGGCTGTCCTACACCGAAACACTAAAACACTTAAACACTAAAACTCTGAGACACTTAAACACTGAAACGTTGAACCACAAACCACTAACACTGAAACACAGAAACTGACACTGAAACACTGTAATTCCGATGCTGTTCCCCACACTGAGACACCCCACACTGAAATGCAGAAATACTTCAGGCCAGGCACCACTGGCTGAAATGACATTTTTGCATCTACCCATCAATTCTGAGTTTTGTTGGTAATTTGATCCCTTATTATTAGTATTTTCAAAAAGTACACATAAAAATATCAAAAACAATGAAAATGTATAGTTTATTTAGTTTATCATATTACCATCATATATTTTTTAATGAATTTTAACCACTTTAAAATAGTCATATATAAATAATTTCAAAGCTCACTACATTGCATTATACAGAATTTCAAAGCCCATTTCATGGAGAATGTTACAAACTGGATTACATTTAGTAACTTACTTTGAAGAGATGGTGATTGTTTCTAAATAGCCTTTTGGTGTTTGGTAGTCTTAATTCAGTGTACTTGTCATTTCCAGAAAATCTGACTTCCCACACGCCAACACGTTTTTGTCAGCTTCAGAAGCATCTGCATTCACCAAATGTTCTGTGGTTATCCTTAGATATATTCTCCAGACTTTCCCATAGGGAATTGTTGATATGCTGTCAATTTTCTATTCTAGATAACATTTAATTTGAATACATTTGCCAAAAATGCATGTCTTAAGTATTTTACAGATAGAAAGATGAAAAAAGTATTTATCCACAATCTGCTCTAGGCAAGTCTGGTCATGGAATGTCTTAACAAAATGAAACAAAAACATTTTGGCTGACTTCATCCAGTGTCCAGCAAGAATATTTTGCATGATATGCAAATGTACACATATTTAATGTCACCTCGTTTGCATATTATAATAAAATATTTCCAAAAAATGGTAATACAAAAAAGTATTTTAGTTGTATCTACATTCAACTGGTAAAAGTTGATTGTGATATGATTAAGAAAAAAAAAAGCCTTATTAGCATGTGATGCCTGGCTTACACCCAAACACTGAAACACTAAAATTATGAAATATTTAAACACCCAAACACTGAAATACTGAAATACCCAAACACTGAAACACTGAAATACCCAAACACTGAAACATTGTAACACATCAGCTAGCCTCTTTGGTCAGCCCATACTGAAACACTGTGACGCCCACACCACGTCAGCAGCACTGCAGCACGTCTGTCAGGCCCTGCTAGGCTCTGTGCTTGGCTCTGTGCTTGGCTCTGTGCTTGGCTCTGTGCT
This sequence comes from Coregonus ussuriensis, assembly GCA_031479575.1. NCBI lineage: Eukaryota > Metazoa > Chordata > Actinopteri > Salmoniformes > Salmonidae > Coregonus > Coregonus ussuriensis. The sequence continues at coordinate 7,924,144 of CM062482.1, read as the reverse complement.
TGGCTCTGTGCTAAGCTCTGTGTTAGGCTCTGTGCTAGGCTCTGTGCTAGGCTCTGTGCTAAGCTCTGTGCTAAGCTCTGTGCTAGGCTCTGTGCTAAGCTCTGTTCTAAGCTCTGTGCTAGGCTCTGTGCTAAGCTCTGTGCTAGGCTCTGTGCTAAGCTCTGTGTTAGGCTCTGTGCTAGGCTCTGTGCTAGGCTCTGTGCTAAGCTCTGTGCTAAGCTCTGTGCTAGGCTCTGTGCTAGGCTCTGTGCTAGGCTCTGTGCTAAGCTCTGTGCTAAGCTCTGTGCTAGGCTCTGTGCTAAGCTCTGTGCTAGGCTCTGTGCTAAGCTCTGTGTTAGGCTCTGTGCTAGGCTCTGTGCTTGGCTCTGTGCTAAGCTCTGTGCTAGGCTCTGTGCTAAGCTCTGTGCTAGGCTCTGTGCTAAGCTCTGTGCTAAGCTCTGTGCTAGGCTCTGTGCTAAGCTCTGTGCTAGGCTCTGTGCTAAGCTCTGTGCTAGGCTCTGTGCTAAGCTCTGTGCTAGGCTCTGTGCTAAGCTCTGTGCTAGGCTCTGTGCTTGGCTCTGTGCTAACGTTTCATGACAGTACTACTAATCTACCCTAACACTACTGCTGTTGTGTAACACCTGTCACCCTGTGAAGTCCCTGTAGCGCCAGCTGAGTCTCTGTGAAAGCATGAAGTCGAGTAGCTCTGACTCAATTCCTGTTATCCGTCTCTCTCATTCTCTCTCATTCATAATGAATACACTCTCTCTCTCTCTCTCTCTCAGTCTTATTCATGTTATATTCATCACATGGAAGAAATGGGATGTCTCCTTCACTACAGTACAACCTCTCCAGACAGTGATGCACCCAAAGCCCCAATATACAGTAGGAACGTCCCTGTCCCTAATGGATATCTAGTTAATATATCATATTACATTATATTATTTTATATTCTATTGTCACGTTCGTTCATAGACGGGTCAGACCAAGGCGCAGCGTGATATGCATACACGTTTATTTTAAAGAATAAACAACGACAAAACAATAAACCAACGAAACGTGACGTCCAAAGGTAACACACAACAAACCTCACACGGAACAAGATCCCACAACCCACTAGTGCCAATAGGCTGCCTAAGTATGGTCCCCAATCAGAGACAACGAGCGACAGCTGCCTCTGATTGGGAACCACACCCGGCCAACATAGATCTAGACATACTAGACTATAAACATAGATCTGCACCACATAGAAAATCACACCCTGACTCAACAAATAAGAGTCCCCAGAGTCAGGGCGTGACATCCATTACATTCTATTATTTTCTATTACATTCTATTATTTTCTATTACATTCTGTTATTTTCTATTACTACGCTGTGACAAGGCCAAAATAATTAGATTCGATTGTTTGGATGCTTAGTTTGTTGCCTGAAAGGTATAAATGGTTCATTATTGTTGCTCCTCACAATACCATCACCATTCCTCCTTCTCCCTTCGACTTACAGCCTGGGTCAATGTAGGGCTGTCTGTCTGGCACCCCAAAAATAGCAAGATCAATAATACATGTGGGGAAAATAACAGCAACAACAACAACAACAGCAGCAACAACAACAACAAGAAAAGCAACAGCAACGACAAGCTCATAAAGGCAGTTAAAATTCATAGTCAACTTTAACGAGCTCTGCAACACAATAGCTAGAACAAAAAAAAAGGGTTAGACTGTTATAGACTGTTAGAGATAGACTGTTAGAGATAGACTGTTATAGACTGTTAGAGATAGACTGTTAGAGATAGACTGTTATAGACTGTTAGAGATAGACTGTTAGAGATAGACTGTTAGAGACTGTTAGAGATAGACTGTTATAGACTGTTAGAGAAAGACTGTTAGAGATAGACTGTTAGAGATAGACTGTTATAGACTGTTAGAGATAGACTGTTATAGACTGTTAGAGAAAGACTGTTAGAGATAGACTGTTAGAGATAGACTGTTATAGACTGTTAGAGATAGACTGTTATAGACTGTTAGAGAAAGACTGTTAGAGATATACTGTTAGAGATAGACTGTTATAGACTGTAAGAGAAAGATTGTTAGAGATAGACTGTTAGAGATAGACTGTTAGAGATAGACTGTTATAGACTGTTAGAGATAGACTGTTATAGACTGTTAGAGATAGACTGTTAGAGATAGACTGTTATAGACTGTTAGAGATAGACTGTTATAGACTGTTAGAGATAGACTGTTATAGACTGTTAGAGAAAGACTGTTAGAGATAGACTGTTAGAGATAGACTGTTAGAGATAGACTGTTAGAGCTAGACTGTTAGAGCTAGACTGTTATAGACTGTTAGAGATAGACTGTTATAGACTGTTAGAGAAATACTGTTAGAGATAGACTGTTAGAGATAGACTGTTAGAGCTAGACTGTTAGAGCTAGACTGTTATAGACTGTTAGAGATAGACTGTTATAGACTGTTAGAGTTAGACTGTTATAGACTGTTAGAGATAGACTGTTAGAGATAGACTGTTATAGACTGTTAGAGATAGACTGTTAGAGATAGACTGTTAGAGATAGACCCCCTGGGTGAGATGTGTTCTCACGGTTGGGTACAGGTGAGGAGTCTCACAGCGGAGTTTTGAAGTTTGTTGAGGGAGCTGGCAGGGAGTCCATACAGGAGAGCATTGCAGTAGTCCAGGCGTGAAGGTAATGAAGGCATGTACCATATAAGGGTTTCGGCAGATGAGTCTGTAAAGGTGGGGCAGAGTCTGGTGGTGTTCTTGAGATGGAAAAAGGCAGACTTAGTGATGATTTTAATCTGGGCAACAAAGGAGAGTGTGGAATCGACGATGACCCCCAGATTCTTCACCTGAGAGGCAGGAGATCAAACTCCTCCTCCTTCAGGAGAGATCTGGGGGCCACCAACATGGCCTCTGTCTTATCGCCATTGAGCTTTAGAAAGTTTGAGCTCATCCATGATTTTATTTATTTTAGATAGTTGATGAGTGATGACGGGGAGAGGTCAGAGGTGGGTTTGGAGGGAACATTTGTGTGTTATTAGCTTAACAGTGGAATTGGAGATTGTGTTGGCGGATGATTTGGCCGAGGGGTACACCCTTAGGAAAAAATAAAGTGCTATCTAGAACCTAAAATGGTTATTCGGCTCTCCCCATAAGAGAACCCTTGAAGAACCCTTGTTGGTTGCAGGTAGAACCCTTTTGGTTCCAAGTAGAAGCATTATTGGGTTCCATGTAGAACCCTTTCCACAGAGGGTTCTACATGGAACCCAAAATGGTTCTAACTGGAACCAAAAAGGGTTTTACCTGGAACCAAAAAGGGTTATCCTATGGGGACAGCCAAAGAACCCTTTTGGAACCCTTTTACTGTAGGATATAGCTGATGACAACCATGACAACCATGACAGGGAGATATAGCTAATGACAACCATGACAACATGTAGTCCAAGGTGATAAAGGTAATGACAACCATGACAACATGTAGTCCAGGGAGATATATCTAATGACAACCATGACAACATGTAGTCCAAGGTGATAAAGGTAATGACAACCATGACAACATGTAGTCCAGGGAGATATATCTAATGACAACCATGACAACATGTAGTCCAGGGAGATATAGGTAATGACAACCATGACAACATGTAGTCCAGGGAGATATATCTAATGACAACCATGACAACATGTAGTCCAGGGAGATATAGGTAATGACAACCATGACAACATGTAGTCCAGGGAGATATATCTAATGACAACCATGACAACATGTAGTCCAGGGAGATATAGGTAATGACAACCATGACAACATGTAGTCCAGGGAGATATATCTAATGACAACCATGACAACATGTATTCCAAGGAGATATAGCTGATGACAACCAAGTCCAGGGAGACAGTTAACGAATGGACATTCAACAAATATTTTCACACATAACTATAACACAATAATTCCTAATACCATGGAGTCTGCAACTGCAATAGCGGAAAAGCACTGCAACAAATTGATCCCGAAACACCATAAAAGCCTTCGAAAGGTCCCTTGCCCTGAATGGAGACTCTGCTCTGTAGGGGCTACAACGTCCCGTGTCATAACTAATTGATCCGACACACTGAATGTCCCTGTAGGTCTCAGAACGGACACTATTGAGATGCTGTGAGGTCCTGTGCCATGACCACAGCCATCCCTCCCCAGCCCTCCCTGTCCTCCCCTCCCCAGCCCTCCCTGTCCTCCCCTCCCCAGCCCTCCCTGCCCTCCCCTCCCCAGCCCTCCCTGCCCTCCCCTCCCCAGCCCTCCCTGCCCTCCGATCCCCTCTCTGCCCCCCCACCCCCTCCCTTTTCCTATCCCTCCCTGCCCTCCAATCCCCAGCCCTCTCTCTCACCTGTTCTGCAGCCTCTGGGTCCAGGTGTGAGTCCAGGAGAGGCATGGTGAACTGGATCTTCCTGGGGCTTCCTGTATCCATGGTCCTGCTGGCAATAATAGTAGTAGACAGAGAAGAGGAGCGGAGAACCAGGGGAGATGGAGTAAAGAAAGGAGGAGGAGGGAGGGAGGAGGTAAAGGTAGCTGAGGAATAGAGGTGGTGGTAGGGGTGCTGCTGCACGGAGCTCTGTCTGTCTCTCTTTATCTCTCTTCACACCCGTCCCTTTCTTTTACCCCCTTTCTCTCTCTCCCTGTCTTTTCTATGCCGTACTCTTTCAGTCTTTCTTTGTTTTCCAGCTCTACTGTTCCTCTATTCAGTCTCCTTTCAGTTCTATAATAGAGAGGGAGGAGGGAGGCAAGGGCATACTGCGCTCTGAACACACACCTCTCTCTCTCTCTCTCTCTCTCGCTCTATCTCTCTCTCTCTATCTCTCTCTCTCTCTCTCTCTCTCTCTCTCTCTCTCTCTCTCTCTCTCTCTCTCTCTCTCTCTCTCTCTCTCTCTCTCTCTCTCTCTCTCTCTCTCTCTCTCTCTCTCTCTCTCGCTCTCTGTCTCTCTCATTTACTGAGTCTGCCTCCCTCGCCTACTCGACCCCGCCCCCCTCTCCTCTCTCTCTCATTTCTATTGGCTGGTCCTGCAATGGGGCTTATCTGCAGAATCCAACCAAGCCGGAGGCAGAGGCTCTCCTAACTCCTACAAGCAGCCAAATACATCACACCACCAGGCTTAGTAAACATATTTTAGGGATGGGATATTTTTAAAGTCACACACCTACACAATACACCGCACGAACACATGCACTCAAACAGTACATACATCCACTTAATTAATTAACATATAAAACAGTAAATGTCACTCTCAACATAGACATATAATGTTGACATTATGTATTTATTAACATTTATAGCCTAGACATTAGACAGAGATGTTTTCAGTCGTGATGAGATCATGATAAGTCATGTCAGATTAGATGTCATATCAAGATATCACCGTCGGTCATGATAAGATGAAGCTGTGACAGTTAAGCGTCTCTGCTGTATTCACTCTGATCAGGCATGTCCTGTAAAATACCTCCACTCTGATCAGGCATGTCCTGTAACATAGCCTCCACTCTGATCAGGCATGTCCTGCAACATAGCCTCCACTCTGATCAGGCATGTCCTGTAGCATAGCCTCCACTCTGATCAGGCATGTCCTGTAACATAGCCTCCACTCTGACCAGGCATGTCCTGCAGCATAGCCTCCACTCTATTCAGGCATGTCCTGCAGCATAGCCTCCACTCTATTCAGGCATGTCCTGCAGCATAGCCTCCACTCTATTCAGGCATGTCCTGCAGCATAGCCTCCAGTCTATTCAGGCATGTCCTGCAGCATAGCCTCCACTCTGATCAGGCATGTCCTGTAACATAGCCTCCACTCTGATCAGGCATGTCCTGTAACATAGCCTCCACTCTGATCAGGCATGTCCTGTAACATAGCCTCCACTCTGATCAGGCATGTCCTGTAACATAGCCTCCACTCTGATCAGGCATGTCCTGCAGTATAGCCTCCACTCTGATCAGGCATGTCCTGTAACATAGCCTCCACTCTGATCAGTCATGTCATGTAACATAGCCTCCACTCTGATCAGGCATGTCCTGTAACATAGCCTCCACTCTGATCAGTCATGTCATGTAACATAGCCTCCACTCTGATCAGGCATGTCATGTAACATAGCCTCCACTCTGATCAGGCATGTCCTGTAACATAGCCTCCACTCTGATCAGGCATGTCATGTAACATAGCCTCCACTCTGATCAGGCATGTCATGTAACATAGCCTCCACTCTGATCAGTCATGTCATGTAACATAGCCTCCACTCTGATCAGGCATGTCCTGTAACATAGCCTCCACTCTGATCAGACATGTCATGTAACATTGCCTCCACTCTGATCAGGCATGTCATGTAACATAGCCTCCACTCTGATCAGGCATGTCATGTAACATAGCCTCCACTCTATTCAGGCATGTCCTGCAGCATACCTCCACTCTATTCAGGCATGTCCTGCAGCATAGCCTCCACTCTGATCAGGCAAGTCATGTAACATAGCCTCCACTCTGACCAGGCATGTCCTGTAAAATACCTCCACTCTGATCAGGCATGTCCTGTAACATACCTCCACTCTGATCAGGCATGTCCTGCAGCATACCTCCACTCTGATCAGGCATGTCCTGTAACATAGCCTCCAATCTGATCAGGCATGTCTTGCATTATAGCCTCCACTCTGATCAGGCATGTCCTGCAGCATACCTCCACTCTGATCAGGCATGTCCTGTAACATAGCCTCCAATCTGATCAGGCATGTCCTGCAGCATAGCCTCCACCCTGATCAGGCATGTCCTGTAACATAGCCTCTACTCTGAACAGGCATGTCCTGCAGCATACCTCCACTCTGATCAGGAATGTCCTGCAGCATAGCCTCCACTCTGATCAGGCATAACCTGTAACATAGCCTCCACTCTGATCAGGCATGTCCTGCAGCATAGCCTCAACTCTGATCAGGCATGTCCTGTAACATACCTCCACTCTGATCAGGCATGTCCTGTAACATAGCCTCAACGATGATCAGGCATGTCCTGCAGCATAGCCTCCACTCTGATCAGGCATGTCCTGTAACATAGCCTCCACTCTGATCAGGCATGTCCTGCAGTATAGCCTCAACTCTGATCAGGCATGTCCTGAAACATAGCCTCCACTCTGATCAGGCATGTCCTGTAACATAGCCTCCACTCTGATCAGGCATGTCCTGCAGCACACCTCCACTCTATTCAGGCATGTCCTGCAGCATAGCCTCCACTCTGACCATGCATGTCCTGTAAAATACCTCCACTCTGATCAGGCATGTCCTGCAGCATACCTCCACTCTATTCAGGCATGTCCTGCAGCATAGCCTCCACTCTGATCAGGCAAGTCCTGTAACATAGCATCCACTCTGATCAGGCATGTCCTGTAACATACCTCCACTCTGATCAGGCATGTCCTACAGCATACCTCCACTCTGATCAGGCATGTTCTGCAGCATAGCCTCCACTCTGATCAGGCATGTCCTGTAACATAGCCTCCACTCTGATCAGGCATGTCCTGTAACATACCCTCCACTCTGATCAGAAATGTCCTGTAACATACCTCTACTCTGATCAGGCATGTCCTGCAGCATACCTCCATCTGATAAGGCATGTCCTGTAACATAGCCTCCACTCTGATCAGGCATGTCCTGCAGCATAGCCTCCACCCTGATCAGGCATGTCCTGTAACATAGCCTCCACTCTGATCAGGCATGTCCTGCAGCATACCTCCACTTGATCAGGAATGATCTGCAGCATAGCCTCCACTTTGATCAGGCATATCCTGTAACATAGCCTCCACTCTGATCAGGCATGTCCTAGAGCATAGCCTCCACTCTGATCAGGCATGTCCTGTAACATAGCCTCCACTCTGATCAGGCATGTCGTGCAGTATAGCCTCCACTCTGATCAGGCATGTCCTGCAACATAGCCTCCACTCTGATCAGGCATGTCCTGTAACATAGCCTCCACTCTGATCAGACATGTCCTGCAGCATACCCTCCGCTCTGATCAGGTTTGTCCTGCAGTATAGCCTCCACTCTGATCAGGCATGTCCTGTAACATAGCCTCCACTCTGATCAGGCATGTCCTGTAACATAGCCTCCACTCTGATCAGACATGTCCTGCAGCATAGCCGCCACTCTGATCAGGCATGTCCTGTAACATAGCCTCCACTCTGATCAGGCATGTCCTGCAGCATACCCTCCATTCTGATCAGGCAGGTCCTGCAGCTTAGCCTCCACTATGATCAGGAATGTCATGTAACATAGCCTCCACTCTGATCAGAAATGCCCTGCAGCATACCTCTACTCTGATCAGGTATGTCCTGCAGCATAGCCTCCACTCTGATCAGGTATGTCCTGCAGCATACCTCCACTATGATCAGGCATGTCCTGCAGCATACCTCCACTCTGATCAGGCATGTCCTGCAGCATACCTCCACTCTGATCAGGCATGTCCTGCAGCATAGCCTCCACTCTGATCAGGCATGTCCTGTAACATAGCCTCCACTCTGATTAGGCATGTCCTGTAACATAGCCTCCACTCTGATCAGGCATGTCCTGCAGCATAGCCTCCAGTCTGATCAGTTATGTCCTGTAACATAGCCTCCACTCTGATCAGGCATGTCCTGCAGCATAGCCTCCACTCTGATCAGGCATGTCCTGTAACATAGCATCCACTCTGATCAGGCATGTCCTGCAGCATACCCTCCATTCTGAGCAGGCATGTCCTTTAACATAGCCTCCACTCTGATCAGGCATGTTCTGTAACATAGCCTCCACTCTGATCAGGCATGTCCTGTAACATAGCCTCCACTCTGATCAGGCATGTCCTGTAACATACCTCCACTCTGATCAGGAATGTCATGCAGCATAGCCTCCACTCTGATCAGGCATGTCCTGTAACATAGCCTCCACTCTGATCAGGCATGTCCTGCAGCATAGCCACCACTCTGATCAGGTTGTCCTGCAGCATAGCCTCCGCTCTGATCAGGAATGTCCTGCAGCATACCTCAACTATGATCAGGCATGTCCTACAGCATACCTCCACTCTGATCAGGCATGTCCTGCAGCATAGCCTCCACTCTGATCAGGCATGTCCTGTAACATAGCCTCCACTCTGATCAGGCATTTCCTGTAACATACCCTCCACTCTGATCAGGCATGTCCTGCAGCATAGCCTCCACCCTGATCAGGCATGTCCTGTAACATAGCCTCCACTCTGATCAGGCATGTCCTGCAGCATACCTCCACTCTGATCAGGAATGTCCTGCAGCATAGCCTCCACTCTGATCAGGCATATCCTGTAACATAGCCTCCACTCTGATCAGGCATGTCCTGCAGCATAGCCTCCACTCTGATCAGGCATGTCCTGTAACATAGCCTCCACTCTGATCAGGCATGTCCTGCAGCATACCTCCACTCTGATCAGGAATGTCCTGCAGCATAGCCTCCACTCTGATCAGGCATATCCTGTAACATAGCCTCCACTCTGATCAGGCATGTCCTGCAGCATAGCCTCCACTCTGATCAGGCATGTCCTGTAACATACCTCCACTCTGATCAGGCATGTCCTGCAGCATAGCCTCCACTCTGATCAGGCATGTCCTGTAACATAGCCTCCACTCTGATCAGGCATGTCCTGCAGTATAGCCTCCACTCTGATCAGGCATGTCCTGCAACATAGCCTCCACTCTGATCAGGCATGTCCTGTAACATAGCCTCCACTCTGATCAGACATGTCCTGCAGCATAGCCTCCACTCTGATCAGGAATGTCCTGTAACATAGCCTCCACTCTGATCAGGCATGTCCTGCAGTACACCCTCCACTCTGATCAGGCATGTCCTGCAGTATAGCCTCCACTCTGATCAGGCATGTCCTGCAACATAGCCTCCACTCTGATCAGGCATGTCCTGTAACATAGCCTCCACTCTGATCAGACATGTCCTGCAGCATAGCCTCCACTCTGATCAGGCATGTCATGTAACATAGCCTCCACTCTGATCAGGCATGTCCTGCAGCATACCCTCCATTCAGATCAGGCATGTCCTACAGCTTAGCCTCCACTCTGATCAGGAATGTCCTGTAACAGAGCCTCCACTCTGATCAGAAATGTCCTGCAGCATACCTCTACTCTGATCAGGTATGTCCTGCAGCATAGCCTCCACTCTGATCAGGCATGTCCTGCAGCATACCTCCACTCTGATCAGGCATGTCCTGCAGCATACCTCCACTCTGATCAGGCATGTCCTGCAGCATACCTCCACTCTGATCAGGCATGTCCTGCAGCATTGCCTCCACTCTGATCAGGCATGTCCTGCAGCATAGCCTCCACTCTGATCAGGAATGTCCTGCAGCATACCTCCACTCTGATCAGGAATGTCCTTTAACATACCTCCACTTTGATCAGGAATGTCCTTTAACATACCTCCATTCTGATCAGGCATGTCCTGCATCATACCTCCACTCTGATCAGGCATGTCCTGTAACATACCTCCACTCTGATCAGGCATGTCCTGTAACATAGCCTCCACTCTGACCAGGCATGTCCTGCAGCATAGCCTCCACTCTGATCAGGCATGTCCTGTAACATAGCCTCCACTCTGATTAGGCATGTCCTGTAACATAGCCTCCACTCTGATCAGGCATGTCCTGCAGCATACCCTCCATTCTGAGCAGGCATGTCCTTTAACATAGCCTCCACTCTGATCAGGCATGTTCTGTAACATAGCCTCCACTCTGATCAGGCATGTCCTGTAACATAGCCTCCACTCTGATCAGGCATGTCCTGTAACATACCTCCACTCTGATCAGGAATGTCATGCAGCATAGCCTCCACTCTGATCAGGCATGTCCTGTAACATAGCCTCCACTCTGATCAGGCATGTCCTGCAGCATAGCCACCACTCTGATCAGGTTGTCCTGCAGCATAGCCTCCGCTCTGATCAGGAATGTCCTGCAGCATACCTCAACTATGATCAGGCATGTCCTACAGCATACCTCCACTCTGATCAGGCATGTCCTGCAGCATAGCCTCCACTCTGATCAGGCATGTCCTGTAACATAGCCTCCACTCTGATCAGGCATTTCCTGTAACATACCCTCCACTCTGATCAGGCATGTCCTGCAGCATAGCCTCCACCCTGATCAGGCATGTCCTGTAACATAGCCTCCACTCTGATCAGGCATGTCCTGCAGCATACCTCCACTCTGATCAGGAATGTCCTGCAGAATAGCCTCCACTCTGATCAGGCATATCCTGTAACATAGCCTCCACTCTGATCAGGCATGTCCTGCAGCATAGCCTCCACTCTGATCAGGCATGTCCTGTAACATAGCCTCCACTCTGATCAGGCATGTCCTGCAGCATACCTCCACTCTGATCAGGAATGTCCTGCAGCATAGCCTCCACTCTGATCAGGCATATCCTGTAACATAGCCTCCACTCTGATCAGGCATGTCCTGCAGCATAGCCTCCACTCTGATCAGGCATGTCCTGTAACATACCTCCACTCTGATCAGGCATGTCCTGCAGCATAGCCTCCACTCTGATCAGGCATGTCCTGTAACATAGCCTCCACTCTGATCAGGCATGTCCTGCAGTATAGCCTCCACTCTGATCAGGCATGTCCTGCAACATAGCCTCCACTCTGATCAGGCATGACCTGTAACATAGCCTCCACTCTGATCAGACATGTCCTGCAGCATAGCCTCCACTCTGATCAGGAATGTCCTGTAACATAGCCTCCACTCTGATCAGGCATGTCCTGCAGTACACCCTCCACTCTGATCAGGCATGTCCTGCAGTATAGCCTCCACTCTGATCAGGCATGTCCTGCAACATAGCCTCCACTCTGATCAGGCATGTCCTGTAACATAGCCTCCACTCTGATCAGACATGTCCTGCAGCATAGCCTCCACTCTGATCAGGCATGTCATGTAACATAGCCTCCACTCTGATCAGGCATGTCCTGCAGCATACCCTCCATTCAGATCAGGCATGTCCTAAAGCTTAGCCTCCACTCTGATCAGGAATGTCCTGTAACATAGCCTCCACTCTGATCAGAAATGTCCTGCAGCATACCTCTACTCTGATCAGGTATGTCCTGCAGCATAGCCTCCACTCTGATCAGGCATGTCCTGCAGCATACCTCCACTCTGATCAGGCATGTCCTGCAGCATACCTCCACTCTGATCAGGCATGTCCTGCAGCATACCTCCACTCTGATCAGGCATGTCCTGCAGCATTGCCTCCACTCTGATCAGGCATGTCCTGCAGCATAGCCTCCACTCTGATCAGGAATGTCCTGCAGCATACCTCCACTCTGATCAGGAATGTCCTTTAACATACCTCCACTTTGATCAGGAATGTCCTTTAACATACCTCCATTCTGATCAGGCATGTCCTGCATCATACCTCCACTCTGATCAGGCATGTCCTGTAACATACCTCCACTCTGATCAGGCATGTCCTGTAACATAGCCTCCACTCTGACCAGGCATGTCCTGCAGCATAGCCTCCACTCTGATCAGGCATGTCCTGTAACATAGCCTCCACTCTGATTAGGCATGTCCTGTAACATAGCCTCCACTCTGATCAGGCATGTCCTGCAGCATAGCCTCCAGTCTGATCAGTTATGTCCTGTAACATAGCCTCCACTCTGATCAGGCATGTCCTGCAGCATAGCCTCCACTCTGATCAGGCATGTCCTGTAACATAGCATCCACTCTGATCAGGCATGTCCTGCAGCATACCCTCCACTCTGATCAGGTATGTCCTGCAGCATACCTCCACTATGATCAGGCATGTCCTGCAGCATACCTCCACTCTGATCAGGCATGTCCTGCAGCATACCTCCACTCTGATCAGGCATGTCCTGCAGCATAGCCTCCACTCTGATCAGGCATGTCCTGTAACATAGCCTCCACTCTGATTAGGCATGTCCTGTAACATAGCCTCCACTCTGATCAGGCATGTCCTGCAGCATAGCCTCCAGTCTGATCAGTTATGTCCTGTAACATAGCCTCCACTCTGATCAGGCATGTCCTGCAGCATAGCCTCCACTCTGATCAGGCATGTCCTGTAACATAGCATCCGCTCTGATCAGGCATGTCCTGCAGCATACCATCCATTCTGAGCAGGCATGTCCTTTAACATAGCCTCCACTCTGATCAGGCATGTTCTGTAACATAGCCTCCACTCTGATCAGGCATGTCCTGTAACATACCTCCACTCTGATCAGGAATGTCCTGCAGCATAGCCTCCACTCTGATCAGGCATGTCCTGTAACATAGCCTCCACTCTGATCAGGCATGTCCTGCAGCATAGCCACCACTCTGATCAGGTTGTCCTGCAGCATAGCCTCCGCTCTGATCAGGAATGTCCTGCAGCATACCTCAACTATGATCAGGCATGTCCTACAGCATACCTCCACTCTGATCATGAATGTCCTGCAGCATAGCCTCCACTCTGATCAGGCATGTCCTGTAACATAGCCTCCACTCTGATCAGGCATTTCCTGTAACATACCCTCCACTCTGATCAGGCATGTCCTGCAGCATAGCCTCCACCCTGATCAGGCATGTCCTGTAACATAGCCTCCACTCTGATCAGGCATGTCCTGCAGCATACCTCCACTCTGATCAGGAATGTCCTGCAGCATAGCCTCCACTCTGATCAGGCATATCCTGTAACATAGCCTCCACTCTGATCAGGCATGTCCTGCAGCATAGCCTCCACTCTGATCAGGCATGTCCTGTAACATACCTCCACTCTGATCAGGCATGTCCTGTAACATACCCTACACTCTGATCAGGTATGTCCTGTAACATAGCTTCAACTCTGATCAGGCATGTCCTGCAGCATAGCCTCCACTCTGATCAGGCATGTCCTGTAACATAGCCTCCACTCTGATCAGGCATGTCCTGCAGTATAGCCTCCACTCTGATCAGGCATGTCCTGCAACATAGCCTCCACTCTGATCAGGCATGTCCTGTAACATAGCCTTCACTCTGATCAGACATGTCCTGCAGCATAGCCTCCACTCTGATCAGGAATGTCCTGTAACATAGCCTCCACTCTGATCAGGCATGTCCTGCAGTACACCCTCCACTCTGATCAGGCATGTCCTGCAGTATAGCCTCCACTCTGATCAGGCATGTCCTGCAACATAGCCTCCACTCTGATCAGGCATGTCCTGTAACATAGCCTCCACTCTGATCAGACATGTCCTGCAGCATAGCCTCCACTCTGATCAGGCATGTCCTGCAGCATACCTCCACTATGATCAGGCATGTCCTGCAGCATACCCTCCATTCAGATCAGGCATGTCCTACAGCTTAGCCTCCACTCTGATCAGGAATGTCCTGTAACATAGCCTCCACTCTGATCAGAAATGTCCTGCAGCAAACCTCTACTCTGATCAGGTATGTCCTGCAGCATAGCCTCCACTCTGATCAGGCATGTCCTGCAGCATACCTCCACTATGATCAGGCATGTCCTGCAGCATACCTCCACTCTGATCAGGCATGTCCTGCAGCATACCTCCACTCTGATCAGGCATGTCCTGCAGCATAGCCTCCACTCTGATCAGGCATGTCCTGCAGCATAGCCTCCGCTCTGATCAGGAATGTCCTGCAGCATACCTCCACTCTGATCAGGAATGTCCTTTAACATACCTCCACTTTGATCAGGAATGTCCTTTAACATACCTCCATTCTGATCAGGCATGTCCTGCATCATACCTCCACTCTGATCAGGCATGTCCTGTAACATACCTCCACTCTGATCAGGCATGTCCTGTAACATAGCCTCCACTCTGACCAGGCATGTCCTGCAGCATAGCCTCCACTCTGATCAGGCATGTCCTGTAACATATCCTCCACTCTGATTAGGCATGTCCTGTAACATTGCCTCCACTCTGATCAGGCATGTCCTGCAGCATAGCCTCCAGTCTGATCAGTTATGTCCTGTAACATAGCCTCCACTCTGATCAGGCATGTCCTGCAGCATAGCCTCCACTCTGATCAGGCATGTCCTGTAACATAGCATCCACTCTGATCAGGCATGTCCTGCAGCATACCCTCCACTCTGATCAGGTATGTCCTGCAGCATACCTCCACTATGATCAGGCATGTCCTGCAGCATACCTCCACTCTGATCAGGCATGTCCTGCAGCATACCTCCACTCTGATCAGGCATGTCCTGCAGCATAGCCTCCACTCTGATCAGGCATGTCCTGTAACATAGCCTCCACTCTGATTAGGCATGTCCTGTAACATAGCCTCCACTCTGATCAGGCATGTCCTGCAGCATAGCCTCCAGTCTGATCAGTTATGTCCTGTAACATAGCCTCCACTCTGATCAGGCATGTCCTGCAGCATAGCCTCCACTCTGATCAGGCATGTCCTGTAACATAGCATCCACTCTGATCAGGCATGTCCTGCAGCATACCCTTCATTCTGAGCAGGCATGTCCTTTAACATAGCCTCCACTCTGATCAGGCATGTTCTGTAACATAGCCTCCACTCTGATCAGGCATGTCCTGTAACATAGCCTCCACTCTGATCAGGCATGTCCTGTAACATACCTCCACTCTGATCAGGAATGTCCTGCAGCATAGCCTCCACTCTGATCAGTCATGTCCTGTAACATAGCCTCCACTCTGATCAGGCATGTCCTGCAGCATAGCCACCACTCTGATCAGGTTGTCCTGCAGCATAGCCTCCGCTCTGATCAGGAATGTCCTGCAGCATACCTCAACTATGATCAGGCATGTCCTACAGCATACCTCCACTCTGATCAGGAATGTCCTTTAACATACCTCCACTTTGATCAGGAATGTCCTTTAACATACCTCCATTCTGATCAGGCATGTCCTGCATCATACCTCCACTCTGATCAGGCATGTCCTGTAACATACCTCCACTCTGATCAGGCATGTCCTGTAACATAGCCTCCACTCTGACCAGGCATGTCCTGCAGCATAGCCTCCACTCTGATCAGGCATGTCCTGTAACATATCCTCCACTCTGATTAGGCATGTCCTGTAACATTGCCTCCACTCTGATCAGGCATGTCCTGCAGCATAGCCTCCAGTCTGATCAGTTATGTCCTGTAACATAGCCTCCACTCTGATCAGGCATGTCCTGCAGCATAGCTTCCACTCTGATCAGGCATGTCCTGTAACATAGCATCCACTCTGATCAGGCATGTCCTGCAGCATACCCTCCACTCTGATCAGGTATGTCCTGCAGCATACCTCCACTATGATCAGGCATGTCCTGCAGCATACCTCCACTCTGATCAGGCATGTCCTGCAGCATACCTCCACTCTGATCAGGCATGTCCTGCAGCATAGCCTCCACTCTGATCAGGCATGTCCTGTAACATAGCCTCCACTCTGATTAGGCATGTCCTGTAACATAGCCTCCACTCTGATCAGGCATGTCCTGCAGCATAGCCTCCAGTCTGATCAGTTATGTCCTGTAACATAGCCTCCACTCTGATCAGGCATGTCCTGCAGCATAGCCTCCACTCTGATCAGGCATGTCCTGTAACATAGCATCCACTCTGATCAGGCATGTCCTGCAGCATACCCTTCATTCTGAGCAGGCATGTCCTTTAACATAGCCTCCACTCTGATCAGGCATGTTCTGTAACATAGCCTCCACTCTGATCAGGCATGTCCTGTAACATAGCCTCCACTCTGATCAGGCATGTCCTGTAACATACCTCCACTCTGATCAGGAATGTCCTGCAGCATAGCCTCCACTCTGATCAGTCATGTCCTGTAACATAGCCTCCACTCTGATCAGGCATGTCCTGCAGCATAGCCACCACTCTGATCAGGTTGTCCTGCAGCATAGCCTCCGCTCTGATCAGGAATGTCCTGCAGCATACCTCAACTATGATCAGGCATGTCCTACAGCATACCTCCACTCTGATCAGGCATGTCCTGCAGCATAGCCTCCACTCTGATCAGGCATGTCCTGTAACATAGCCTCCACTCTGATCAGGCATTTCCTGTAACATACCCTCCACTCTGATCAGGCATGTCCTGCAGCATAGCCTCCACCCTGATCAGGCATGTCCTGTAACATAGCCTCCACTCTGATCAGGCATGTCCTGCAGCATACCTCCACTCTGATCAGGAATGTCCTGCAGCATAGCCTCCACTCTGATCAGGCATATCCTGTAACATAGCCTCCACTCTGATCAGGCATGTCCTGCAGCATAGCCTCCACTCTGATCAGGCATGTCCTGTAACATACCTCCACTCTGATCAGGCATGTCCTGTAACATACCCTACACTCTGATCAGGTATGTCCTGTAACATTTCTTCAACTCTGATCAGGCATGTCCTGCAGCATAGCCTCCACTCTGATCAGGCATGTCCTGTAACATAGCCTCCACTCTGATCTGGCATGTCCTGCAGTATAGCCTCCACTCTGATCAGGCATGTCCTGCAACATAGCCTCCACTCTGATCAGGCATGTCCTGTAACATAGCCTCCACTCTGATCAGACATGTCCTGCAGCATAGCCTCCACTCTGATCAGGCATGTCCTGTAACATAGCCTCCACTCTGATCAGGCATGTCCTGCAGTACACCCTCCACTCTGATCAGGCATGTCCTGCAGTATAGCCTCCACTCTGATCAGGCATGTCCTGCAACATAGCCTCCACTCTGATCAGGCATGTCCTGTAACATAGCCTCCACTCTGATCAGACATGTCCTGCAGCATACCCTCCATTCAGATCAGGCATGTCCTACAGCTTAGCCTCCACTCTGATCAGGAATGTCCTGCATCATACCTCCACTCTGATCAGGCATGTCCTACAGCATACCTCCACTCTGATCAGACATGTCCTGCAGCATACCTCCACTTTGATCAGGAATGTCCTGCAGCATACCCTCCACTCTGATAAGGCATGTCCTGCAGCATAGCCTCCACTCTGATCAGGCATGTCCTGCAGCATAGCCTCCACTCTGATCAGGCATGTCTTGAATCATAGCCTCCACTCTGATCAGGAATGTCCTGCATCATAGCCTCCACTCTGATCAGGCATGTCCTGTAACATATCTCCACTTTGATCAGGCATGTCCTGCAAAATAGCCTCCACTCTGATCAGGCATGTCCTATAACATAGCCTCCACTCTAATCAGGAATTCCTGCAGCATACCTCCACTCTGATCAGGCATGTCCTGCAGCATAGTCGCCACTCTGATCAGGCATGTCCTGCAGCATAGACTCCACTCTGATCAGGTATGTCCTGTAACATACCTCCACTCTGATCAGGAATTTCCTGCAGCATAGCATCCACTCTGATCAGGCATGTCCTGTAACATAGCCTCCGCTCTGATCAGGCATGTTTTGCAGCATAGCCTCCACTCTGATCAGGTTGTCCTGCAGCATAGCCTCCGCTCTGATCAGGAATTTCCTGCAGCATACCTCCACTCTGATCAGGAATGTCCTGCAGCATACCTCCACTCTGATCAGGAATGTCCTGCAGCATATCTCCAATCTGATCAGGAATGTCCTGCAGCATACCTCCACTCTGATCAGGAATGTCCTGCAGCATAGCCTCCACTCTGATCAGGCATGTCCTGAAGCATAGCATCCACTCTGATCATGCATGTCCTGTAACATAGCCTCCACATTGATCAGGCATGTCCTGTAACATACCTCCACTCTGATCAGGCATGTCCTGCAGCATAGCCTCCACTCTGATCAGGCATGTCCTGTAACATAGCCTCCACTCTGATCAGGCATGTCCTGTAACATAGCCTCCACTCTGTTCAGGCATGTCCTGTAACATAGCCTCCTCATTGATCAGGCATGTCCTGTAACATAGCCTCCACTCTGTTCAGGCATGTCCTGTAACATAGCCTCCTCATTGATCAGGCATGTCCTGTAACATAGCCTCCACTCTGATCAGGCATGTCCTGCAGAATAGCCTCCACTCTGATCAGGCATATCCTGCAGCATAGCCTCCACTCTGATCAGGAATGTCCTGTAGCATACCTCCATTCTGATCAGGAATTCCATCAGCATACCTCCACTCTGATCAGGAATGTCCTGCATCATACCTCCACTCTGATCAGGAATGTCCTGCAGCATACCTCCACTCTGATCAGGAATGTCCTGCAGCATAGCCTCCACTCTGATTAGGAATGTCCTGCAGCATACCTCCACTCTGATCAGGAATGTCCTGCAGCATAGCCTCCACTCTGATCAGGCATGTCCTGAAGCATAGCATCCACTCTGATCATGCATGTCCTGTAACATAGCCTCCACATTGATCAGGCATGTCCTGTAACATACCTCCACTCTGATCAGGCATGTCCTGCAGCATAGCCTCCACTCTGATCAGGCATGTCCTGTAACATAGCCTCCACTCTGATCAGGCATGTCCTGTAACATAGCCTCCACTCTGTTCAGGCATGTCCTGTAACATAGCCTCCTCATTGATCAGGCATGTCCTGTAACATAGCCTCCACTCTGTTCAGGCATGTCCTGTAACATAGCCTCCTCATTGATCAGGCATGTCCTGTAACATAGCCTCCACTCTGATCAGGCATGTCCTGCAGAATAGCCTCCACTCTGATCAGGCATATCCTGCAGCATAGCCTCCACTCTGATCAGGAATGTCCTGTAGCATACCTCCATTCTGATCAGGAATTCCATCAGCATACCTCCACTCTGATCAGGAATGTCCTGCATCATACCTCCACTCTGATCAGGAATGTCCTGCAGCATACCTCCACTCTGATCAGGAATGTCCTGCAGCATAGCCTCCACTCTGATTAGGAATGTCCTGCAGCATAGCCTCCACTCTGATCAGGCATGTCCTGCAGCATAGCCTCCACTCTGATCATGCAAGTCCTGCAGCATAGCCTCCACTCTGATCAGGCATGTCCTGCAGCATAGCCTCCACTCTGATCAGGCATGTCCTGTAACATACCTCCACTTTGATCAGGCATGTCCCTGCAGCAAAACCTCCCTCCATTCTGATCAGGCATGTCCTATAACATAGCCTCCACTCTGATCAGGCATGTCTTGCAGCATTGACTCCACTCTGATCAGGAATGTCCTGTAACATAGCTTCCACTCTGATCAGGCATGTCCTGTAACATACCTCCACTCTGATCAGGCATGTCCTGCAGCATAGCCTCCACTCTGATCAGGCATGTCCTGTATCATAGCCTCCACTCTGATCAGGCATGTCCTGCAGTATAGTCTCCACTCTGATCAGTAATGTCCTGCAGCATAGCCTCCACTCTGATCAGGCATGTCCTGTAACATACCTCCACTTTGATCAGGCATGTCGTGCAGCATAGCCTCCACTCTGATCAGGCATGTCTAATAACATAGCCTCCACTCTAATCAGGAATTCCTGCAGCATACCTCCACTCTGATCAGGCATGTCCTGCAGCATAGCCTCCACTCTGATCAGGCATGTCCTGCAGCATAGACTCCACTCTGATCAGGAATGTCCTGTAACATAGCCTCCAATCTGATCAGGCTTGTCCTGTAACATACCTCCACTCTGATCAGGAATGTCCTGCAGCATACCTCCACTCTGATCAGGAATGTCCTGCAGCATAGCCTCCACTCTGACTATGAATGTCCTGCAGCATAGCCTCCACTCTGATTAGGAATGTCCTGCAGCATACCTCCACTCTGATCAGGAATGTCCTGCAGCATAGCCTCCACTCTGATCAGGAATGTCCTTCATTACACCTCGACTCTGATCAGGAATGTCCTGCAGCATAGCCTCCACTCTGATTAGGAATGTCCTGCAGCATAGCCTCCACTCTTATCAGGCATGTCCTGCAGCATAGCCTCCACTCTGATCAGGAATGTCCTGTAACATACCTCCACTCTGATCAGGCATGTTCCTGCAGCATTGCCTCCCTCCATTCTGATCAGGCATGTCTTATAACATAGCCTCCACTCTTATCAGGCATGTCCTGCAGCATAGACCATTTTATTGGCTATTTAGCAGTCTTGTTTAACAATCTTATGGCTTGTGGGTAGAAGTTGTTCAGGGTCTTGTTGGTTCCAGACTTTGTGCTCCGGTACCGCTTGCCGTGCGGTAGCAGAGAGAACAGTCTATGGTTTGGGTGGCTGTATTGTTGGGCCTTCCTCTGACACCGCCTGGTATAGAGGTCCCCACCAGCCTCTGTAGTGCCTTGCTGTTGGAGGCCAAGCAGTTGCCATATCAAGTGGTGATGCAGCCAGTCAAGATGCTCTCAGTGGTGCAGCTGTATAACTTTTTGAAGATCTGAGGACACATGCCAAATCTTTTCAGCCTCCTGAGGGGGAAGAGGCGTTGTCATGCCCTCTTCACAAGTGTGTGGGTGTGTGGGACCATGAAAATTCATTTTGCTCCACTACAGCCCCGTCGATGTGATTCATGCTCGGCCCTCTGTTTCCTGTAGTCCTGTAGACCAGCTCCTTTATCTTGCTGACGTTGACCGAAAGGTTGTTGTTCTGGCACCACACTGCCAGGTCTCTGACCTCCTCCCTATAACTGTCTCATTGTTGTCGGTGATCTGTCTACCACACCGCCGTGTCGTCAGCAAACTTGATAATGGTGTTGGAGTTGTGTGCGGCCACGTAGTCATGGGTGAACAGGGAGTACAGGAGGGGACTAAGCATGCACCCCTGAGGGGTCCCCGTGTTGAGGGTCAGCAGATGTGTTGTTGCCTACCCTCACCACCTGGGGTCGGCCCATCAGGAAGTCCAGGATCCAGTTGCAGAGGGAGGTGTTTAGTCCCAGGGTGCTTAGCTTGGTGATGAGCTTGTAGGAGACTATGGTGTTGAACGCTGAGCTGTATTTAATGAACAGCATTTATACATAGGTATTCCTCTTGTCCAGGTAAAAATAAAACATACGGTAAGTGATGTTGTTCAATTTACATCCGAGCCCATTCAGAACATAGGCTGTGGATATAGATGTACTCCTACTGCGACTGTACAGCATTTTAGATATATATATACAGTGGGGAAAAAAAGTATTTAGTAAGCCACCAATTGTGCAAGTTCTCCCACTTAAAAAGATGAGAGAGGCCTGTAATTTTCATCATAGGTACACCTCAACTATGACAGACAAATTGAGAAAGAAATATCCAGAAAATCACATTGTAGGATTTTTTATGAATTTATTTGCAAATTATGGTGGAAAATAAGTATTTGGTCACCTACAAACAAGCAAGATTTCTGGCTCTCACAGACCTGTAACTTCTTCTTTAAGAGGCTCCTCTGTCCTCCACTCGTTGCCTGTATTAATGGCACCTCTTTGAACTTGTTATCAGTATAAAAGACACCTGTCCACAACCTCAAACAGTCACACTCCAAACTCCACTATGGCCAAGACCAAAGAGCTGTCAAAGGACACCAGAAACGAAATTGTAGACCTGCACCAGGCTGGGAAGACTGAATCTGCAATAGGTAAGCAGCTTGGTTTGAAAAAATCAACTGTGGGAGCAATTATTAGGAAATGGAAGACATACAAGACCACTGATAATCTCCCTCGATCTGGGGCTCCATGCAAGATCTCACCCCGTGGGGTCAAAATGATCACAAGAACGGTGAGCGAAAATCCCAGAACCACACGGGGGACCTAATGAATGACCTGCAGAGAGCTGGGACCAAAGTAACAAAGCCTACCATCAGTAACACACTACGCCGCCAGGGACTCAAATCCTGCAGTGCAGACGTGTCCCCCTGCTTAAGCCAGTACATGTCCAGGCCCGTCTGAAGTTTGCTAGAGTGCATTTGGATGATCCAGAAGAGGATTGGGAGAATGTCATATGGTCAGATGAAACCAAAATATAACTTTTTGGTAAAAACTCAACTCGTCGTGTTTGGAGGACAAAGAATGCTGAGTTGCATCCAAAGAACACCATACCTACTGTGAAGCATGGGGGTGGAAACATCATGCTTTGGGGCTGTTTTTCTGCAAAGGGACCAGGACGACTGATCCGTGTAAAGGAAAAGAATGAATGGGGCCATGTATCATGAGATTTTGAGTGAAAACCTCCTTCCATCAGCAAGGGCATTGAAGATGAAACGTGGCTGGGTCTTTCAGCATGACAATGATCCCAAACACACCGCCCGGGCAACGAAGGAGTGGCTTCGTAAGAAGCATTTCAAGGTCCTGGAGTGGCCTAGCCAGTCTCCAGATCTCAACTCCATAGAAAAT
>CM062482.1:7815918-7895918 GCA_031479575.1 Coregonus ussuriensis | reverse complement strand
ATCAAATGCTTTCTTGAAGTCTACAAAACACGAGTAGATTTTGCCTTTGTTTTGATTTACTTGTTTGTCAATTAGAGTCTGGAGGGTGTAAATGTGGTCTGTTGTACGATAATTTTTTACAAATCCAATCTGGCTTCTGCTTAGGACGTTGTTTTCATTAAGGAAATTATGTAGTCTGCTGTTTATGATACTGCAGAGAATTTTCCCCAAGTTGCTGTTAACGCAAATTCCTCTGTAATTATTTGGGTCAAATTTGTCTCCATTTTTATAAATTGGTGTGATCAATCCTTGGTTCCAAATATCGGGGAAAATACCTGCAGTTAGGATCATGTTGAAGAGTTTGAGAATAGCCAATTTGAATTTGTGGTCTGTATATTTGATCATTTCATTTAAAATATCATCAGCACCACAGGCCTTTTTGGGTTGGAGAGTGCAAAGTTTTTCCAATAATTCTTGTTCTGTAATTGGGGTATCCACAGGATTATGATAGTCTTTGACTGCTGATTCAAGGATTTGTAATTTTTCTTGTATATCTTGTTGTTCTGGGCTCTTTGTTATATTGCTGTAGAGGTTTGCAAATTGATTTCTCCACATGTCCCCATTTTGGATAGCCAATTCCTCATGATGAGGTTTGTTTAATTTATTCAAATTCTCCCAGAAGTGGTTTGATTCTATGGATTCCTCAATCACATCCAGCTGATTTCTAATGTGCTGTTCCCTTTTTGTTCTTAGGGTGTGTTTGTATTGCTTCAGTGTTTCCCCATATTGAAGACGTATATTTTTGTTGTCTGGGTGTTACGTGAATTATTTAACAAACTATTTTAGTGTCTCTGTGCTTCTCCCAAAAGGTTGTAAGTCTTTTGGAATTTAAGTAACGGCCAGAGTCCCGGTCTGCATAGTCAGAGATATTTATTCATTGAGAATTCTGCCATCACAATTTCAGAGTCCATCTTTTATACTCATACGTCATACAAAAAAATCCCTCCCCTCTGTAGGCGGGCTGTAGTTTTCCACTCTAAAACTGCTCTACTGACCTTCAGTTCACACACACACACACATATACACACATGCATACACACATACATACACACACACACACATATCCTACTCCCTGCTTTACTCAGTTATTGCCGTTCTCACAATATTCTGCACCATGTTTTCATAACAGTTTCTCTACTCCCTAAATTCCTCAGTTATCAGTTGCCTTTGTTGTCTGGCCTAACTCTTACTCACATTGCTAAATAGTGGCTCAATGCCATAGCCTTTACTGGTCCTACACTCACACATTTCTAACACATTACACACAGTTTCAGGGTGTAATAATTAGTCATTAATAATTAATCTATCACTGGATCTCTGTGTTTATGATTAGATATATTTCTCAATGACTTTCTTAGATTTTTGCAATCATTATCAAACAATTTTTCATGATCTATTATTTTTGGTTTGCTCTTATGTTTCTTAAGATTAGCCAAGGAGGCTAATTTGTCAAATATAAAGTTTATGTTCCAAACGGCCAAATGTATACCTTCATTGGTGTAGGAGAATGTTAATACTAAAAAGTTGTCCAGGAGAGATTGTATTTCTTGGCTACTAATTGCTTTTTGGTAGATTTCTGTACTGTTTGCACTCCATCTATAGGTCTGTTTAGTACCATGTAATTTATTGGGCCGTGATGCTTCATGGTTGGGTTCTGCTCTTTTCAGGTACACTGTGATTGTACTGTGGTCAGAGAGAGGTGTTAGTGGGCTGACTGTGAAGGTTCTGAGAGACTCTGGGTTAAGGTCTGTGATGAAGTAGTCTACAGTACTGCTGCCAAGGGATGAGCTGTAGGTGTACCTACCAAAAGAGTCCCCTCTTAACCTACCATTGACTATGTACAGACCCAGTGTTCGACAGAGCTTCAGGAGCTGTACTCCATTTTTGTTTTTCAGTTTGTCATAGTTGTTTCTAGGGGCGTATGTGGGGAGGGAAAGGTTGTTGCTTCCCGGTAGGTGTTTGTCCCCATGACTGTTAATAGTGTCTAGTTCTTCTGCTGTTCTAGCATTCAGGTCTCCACAGACCAGCACGTTGCCTTGGGCCTGAAAGTGACTAATCTCCCCCTCTAGAATGGAGAAACTCTCTTCATTGAAGTAGGGTGACTCTGAGGGGGGAATGTATGTGGCACAGAGGAAGACGTTGTTATCTGTTAAGATAGCCTCCTTGTTGATTTTTAGCCAGATAAAGAATTCTCCTGTTTTGATCAATTCGATTGAATTAGTTAGTTCAGATTTATACCATATTAGCATTCCCCCTGAGTCTCTGCCCTGTGTGATTCCTTTTAATTTGGTGGATGGTACGATTATCTCCCTATAACCTAGTGGACAGCCAGTGGAAACATCACCTCTGCACCATGTTTCCTGTAGTACTACAATATCAACATCATCAATTTCTTTAAGGAAGTCTGGGTTTCTGCTCTTTAGCCCAAAAGCAGAGGACTTCAAGCCTTGTAAATTCCAACATGCAACGTAAAAAGACTTCATAACTGTTTTTTCTTTACATTCAAAATGAGATAAACACTCACAATCCAACAAGAACTTTTAAAATAGGATTTTTCAATTAAGGTAAACTCTTATTATGCAAATGTGATTTGTTTATCATTTAAGATAGTATTTGTGTCATGCCACTTGGGTGGATGTAGTGTGAGGATGGTGGAGTTCTTGTGCTCATCTTACCATGACCCTCGGCCTATCACATGTGAGCATAGTAGATTCAGCATTTGTTTGATGTCACTCATTTCGTTGGTGGGAGCTGGACCAGTTGCTCCTCTCACAGCTTGTGCATAGCTCTGTCTGCCGGGCTGTGGCTCCTCCAGGTGTGGGTCTGTGGTGGGGGGGAGGGGGGTGTTAGGCCTCGTCTGGGTGGGTCTGAAGCTGGGCTGGGGTGGTCTGTGCTGCACTGGCTGTGGTGGGCATTGAGGTTGGTGGTGCTGTGGCCGTGGCTGTGGGGTCCAGGGTGCTGGTCCGGGGTGTTGTCTCGGTGATCTCGGGGGGGTGGAGATTGCTCCGCTGTTCCTGGGTGGAGAGGTCGGGATGCGGTTTAAAGCGACGTCCTTAAGAGTCTTAGCAAGGATGGGGACTGTCTTCCTGTGCAGGTGAACATGGTCATGGAGACAGTCCAGATCGAGGGTGGGATGGTGGGCCAGGTGTACATTGGGTCGCAGGGCACAGTCCCGGGAGAGGCTGGCATTTATTCTTTGGATTGTGGCAGGGTGGAAGTCCTTCCTCTGTAGAAGGGTTGACACCAAGATCCTTGAGTTGGGGAAGATTGCGGAGGCCTTCTCAATCACTCCCCGTAGTGAAGTCGCCACCCTCTCCTGCTGAGCACGCAGGTCGTTGCTTCCGGTGTGTATGATTATGTGGCTTGGCGACCCAAGCTGGGCCTTATCAAGCAGCGCCACGGCACTCTGCGTTGTTGGGCACCACACCTTTCTCGTTTTGTGTCTAGGGAAAAGTTTCTTCTCCTGAACAAACTTCCCATTTGAGTCCATCAACAGGACAATCTAAGCCAGTGTTTCTTCTGGACTGGAGGGGCGTAGAGTTGGGCTGGTGGGTGTTGGGGCTGGGGTGTGGCTGGTCTGTGCCGGTGCCTGTCTTTTTGGAGCTCTCTCACCTCCTTTGTTAGATCAGCCAGCTCTCTCTTGAGTCCGTCTCTCTCTTGCTGAACTTCTTTCAGCTGTGTTGCAAGGCTGCTGTCCTGCTCTGTCCGCACCTTGGTTAGGAGCTCCTCTAAGGTGTGGATGTCTGGTTGCTGTTTGCTCACACTCTCCCTGAGCAGGACCACCTCTCCCTCCAGTGTGGTGAACTGATCCCTCATGGCAGCCATGTTGGTGAGGAGGGCCTGAGCCTGCTCTGCACTGAGGGGGTCACTCTCCTCCTGTGGCGTGTCCTCCACTATGGTGGGAAGAGAGGTGCTGGATGTGCCTTTTTGGGTGGGGATAGTGGGGGTGAGGGTGGTGCTGGTGAAGTTTGTCTTGTGAGAGGGCATGTCACTGGTGGTGTCCTTCTCTCTCTCTGCTCTCTCCTTAATGGTCTGAAAGTCTGTTTCAAACAGCCTAAGGTTACCTTGCACCATGACAGTCCCAGTCTTGTAGAGGTTGATTGTTATCATGGTGCTGTCAGGGTCATCTGTCTCTTTGACTTTCAGCTTCCACCCATTACAGATTCCCTCTTTCTTTACGGATGGGTAGTGAGAGCAGACTGCTGAGCGCCATGCATTTGGCTGGTCAGTGAGAAAGATGAGATTACTCACATCACCGTTTTTGTAGAGGTCTGTGAAAAGGGTTTCTGGCCTCCCCTTTAGTAGATTCTGTTTAAAAGCTTTCCTTGTTGTGTCATTTTTGGCCTCTGGAGGGTAGAGAATGGACTCAGCGCTGAGGGGGAGTGGGGACATGGTGCCTGTGGGCTCTATCTCTCTCTCTCTCTCTCTCTCTCTCTCTCTCTCTCTCTCTCTCTCTCTCTCTCTCTCTCTCTCTCTCTCTCTCTCTCTCTCTCTGTCTATCTGTCTCTCTCTGCCTCTATCTGTCTCTGTCTCTGTCTCTGTCTCTGACTCTCTCTCTCTCTCTCTCTCTCTCTCTCTCTCTCTCTCTCTCTCTCTCTCTCTCTCTCTCTCTCTCTCTCTCTCTGCCTCTATCTCTCTCTCTCTCTCTCTCTTTCACTCTCTCTGTCTCTGCCTCTATCTGTCTCTCTCTCTCTCTCTCTCTCTCTCTCTCTCTCTCTCTCTCTCTCTCACTCTCTCTCTCTCTCTCTCTTTCACTCTCTCTGTCTCTGCCTCTATCTGTCTCTCTCTCTCTCTCTCTCTCTCTCTCTCTCTCTCTCTCTCTCTCTCTCTCTCTCTCTCTCTCTCACTCTCTCTCTCTCTCTCTCTCTCTCTCTCTCTCTCTCTCACTCTCTCTCTCTCTCTCTCTCTCTCTCTCTCTCTCTTTCACTCTCTCTGTCTACCTGTCTCTGTCTCTCTCTCTCTCTCTACCACCCATTTTATTCAGTCAGCATCCCTTTTCTCTCTCATCCTTCACCACAGTTGAATGGGTCTGCAAATGTGCATTGATGAGAAGGACAATGTCTGACTCAGGTTTTCTAAGGATCAGTCTTCCTACAGGATCAATGGGTACTTGAAACTGCTTATGTAAGTGTATGGTAAACCAGCCTTAACTAAGACATATTGATGAGATTTAAAACATTCATGATAAATGCATGCAGTAGAGACAATAAGAAAGATGGTATTGCGCAGCGTTATATTATATTGCATATTATTTCCTTTCAGGGACTGAAGATAGCTACCGGTTTTTAATTCATGAGGCAAATGACCTCCTGTCTCTTTGTTTTGTATTGTTTTATGAGTTTTATAATTACATTTCTTCTCATGCTTCATGCTAATGCAATTTAACTGCATCACAAGACGTAGTTGAAAGCATTCATCTATTGCACTGAGTGGTGTGGGATTAAATGAAGGGGATGACATAAAATGATGTCCCAAAGACTGTTTCAATATGCAACCTGTGCTCCCTGATGGGAATTGTAATGATGTTGGTGAAAAGACCAGCAGAATAACTCCAAGGGTGGCCAATTCTTTTCAAAATGCCTTTTTTATACAACCTGTCAGGTAGAGGGGGGGAAATTATCATACAGTATCTATCCTCCTCCTCCTCTTCCTCCTCCTCCTCCTTCACCTCCTCCTGTTCCCTCTCCTCCTCCCTCTCCTCCTCCTCCTCCTCCTCCTGCTCCTCCTCCTCCTTCCTCCTAATCCTCCTCCCTTTCCTCCTCCTCCTCCTCCTCCCCCTCCTCCTCCTCCTCCCCCCTTTCCTCCTCATCCCTCTCCTCCTCCTCCTCCTCCTCCTCCTCCTCCTCCTTCCTCCTAATCCTCCTCCTTTTCCTCCTCCTCCTCCCTCTCCTCCTCCTCCTCCTCCTCCCTCTTCCTCCTCCTCCTCCTCCTCCTCCTCCTCCTCCTCCTCCTCCTTCCTCCTAATCCTCCTCCTTTTCCTCCTCCTCCTCCCTCTCCTCCTCCTCCTCCTCCTCCTCCCTCTTCCTCCTCTTCCTCCTCCTCCTCCTCTTTGTGTGGAAGCTACTGTGTGTATACAGTAGGCATGTCTGTACAGACTTTGGATCTTAATTTGACCAGTTTATCACAGCAGGAAAATAATCCTACAGTGACAGGAAATGTGAATTATTGTGTGGATTATAATTAATGGACATTTTTGTAAGGTCTGATAAAAAAAATTTGGGCAAATCAAGTCTGATGGTATTGGATTTCCAAGTTCTCATATGGCATTTTAGAATTAAGATATATTTTTAAATGTTCAATAGAAGATGCGTGAATTGTATTTACCTGCATCTGTCCAGATTGTTATTAGTGTTTTTTGTATTTGTATTTATTGGTGATCCCCATTAGTTCCTGTCAAGGCAGCAACTACTCTTCCTGGGTTTATTATGGATCCCCATTAGTTCCTGTCAAGGCAGCAGCTACTCTTCCTGGGGTTTATTATGGATCCCCATTACTTCCTGCCAAGGCAGCAGCTACTCTTCCTGGGGTTTATTATGGATCCCCATTAGTTCCTGCCAAGGCAGCAGCTACTCTTCCTGGGGTTTATTATGGATCCCCATTACTTCCTGCCAAGGCAGCAGCTACTCTTCCTGGGGTTTATTATGGATCCCCATTAGTTCCTGCCAAGGCAGCAGCTACTCTTCCTGGGGTTTATTATGGATCCCCATTAGTTCCTGCCAAGGCAGCAGCTACTCTTCCTGGGGTTTATTATGGATTATCTTTGGAGGGAGTTGAAAGTCCGTGTTGCCCAGCGACAGCCCCAAAACATCACTGCTCTAGAGGAGATCTGCATGGAGGAATGGGCCAAAATACCAGCAACAATGTGTGAAAACCTTGTGAAAACATACAGAAAACGTTTGACCTGTGTCATTGCCAACAAAGGGTATATAACAAAGTATTGAGAAACTTTTGTTATTGACCAAATACTTATTTTCCACCATAATTTGCAAATAAATTCATTAAAAATCATACAATGTGATTTTCTGGATTTTTTTCTTCTCAATTTGTCTGTCATAGTTGACGTGTACCTATGATGAAAATTACAGGCCTCTCTCATCTTTTTAAGTGGGAGAACTTGCACAATTGGTGGCTGACTAAATACTTTTTTTCCCCACTGTAGCAGGGGACGTAAAGCCACAACATATACGTTTTTTTCAGCAGCAGATCATGATTGATAATATCTCAAGAGGCACTGAAGTCTAACAATACAGCTCCAACAGGTTTCTTGTTGTCAATTTATTTCAGCCAATCATCAGTGCCATACATGTTGAGTGCCCTTCACTATAACCATGCTGAAAGTCAACAAATTAACTGCAGACCAGAGTGCGAATTACACCATGACATTCGGGGGGTCTTTAGACTAAATAAATGTTATGGGTATAATAATAAAGATGTAATTTAAACTGTCAAAATGAATTACTGTCACGCCCTGGCTCTGGGGACTGTAGTATGTTGAGCCAGGGTGTGAGTTTTCATTTGTTTTTGTTCTAGTTTTGCATTTCTATGTTGGCCAGTGTGGTTCTCAATCAGAGGCAACGTGTATCAGCTGTTGCTTGTTGTCTCTGATTGGGAACCATACTTAAGCAGCCAGTTTTCCCACAGTGTTTGTGGGATCTTGTTCCAGTGTGGTTTGTGTTAGACCGAGGACGGCACGTTATCGTTTGTTGTTTTGTTCGTGTTATCATCATTTAATAAATATGTTCACCTTTCACGCTGCGCCTTGGTCCTCTGTACCCGACGATCGTGACAGAAGATCCCACCAACACTGGACCAAGCAGCGTGTCCAGGAGCCAGCGCCAGAGGTATCGCTAAAGGACATCAACCTCGGCTGGGCCTGGCCCACGGGGAGGAGAGACCCCCAGAACATTTTTAGGGGGGGGCTCACGCCATGGACGACGGGGCAGCAGGAGGCCGCGATAGAGTGGTCCAGCGGGGTTGCAGAGGAGGCCGCCAGGTTAAGGGGGCCACTGGTCACAGAGGAGAGGGAAAGTGTAGAGGCACGGCGAGAGGTACTGGGGTGTGTTACCAGTCCGGTCCGGCCCGTTCCTGATCCCTGCGTAGGGCCAGTGGTGTGTGTCCCCAGTACGGTCCGGCCTGTTCCTGTTCCTCGCATCGAGCCTGTGGTGCACGTCGTCAGCCCGGCCCGGCCTGTTCCTGCTCCACGCACCAAGCCTATGGTGCGCATCGTCAGCCCGGCCCGGCCTGTTCCTGCTCCTCGCATCGAGCCTGTGGTGCGCGTCGTCAGCCCGGCCCGGCCTGTTCCTGCTCCACACACCAAGCCTATGGTGCGCGTCGTCAGCCCGGTTCGGCCTGTTCCTGCTCCCCACACCAAGCCAGTGGTGTGCGTCGTCAGTCCGGCACAGCCCGTGCCTGTTCCACCGGTGCCTGGTCCGGCACCGGTCAGCTGCTCCACGTCGGAGCTAGAGCAATCCGCTCCACCGGTGTTCAGTCCAGCTCCGGCCAGCAGGGTCAGACCGGACCAGGGGTACTTTGGGAGGTTGGAGTGGGAATCATGTTCGGAGCCGGATCCGCTGCCAAGACGGAGTGCCCACCCGGTCCCTCCCCTGTGGTGTTTGGTTGGCGCGGCCGGAGTCCGCGCCTTTGGGGGGGGGGGTACTGTCACGCCCTGGCTCTGGGGACTCTAGTATGTTGAGCGAGGGTGTGAGTTTTCATTTGTTTTTGTTCTAGTTTTGTATTTCTATGTTGGCCAGTGTGGTTCTCAATCAGAGGCAACGTGTATCAGCTGTTGCTTGTTGTCTCTGATTGGGAACCATACTTAAGCAGCCAGTTTTCCCACAGTGTTTGTGGGATCTTGTTCCAGTGTGGTTTGTGTTAGACCGAGGACGTCACGTTATCGTTTGTTGTTTTGTTCGTGTTATCATCATTTAATAAATATGTTCACCTTTCATGCTGCGCCTTGGTCCTCTGTACCCGACGATCGTGACAATTACATGTGGCATCAAATTAACCAGTCATGATATTTTCATCTAATTGTCAAACAAATCACATAAAAAAGTAGGCCACCTGTGCATGTTTGTCCACGGCAAAATAATTCCAGCATCCAAACTGCGTGTATACTCGCGCCATTTGATGAATGGAAATAGACATCTGTTACAAAACCCCGAAAAGTAATGACATTCAGAGATTGTCATTTATTAGGCCAACGTGAATTGACGCTGTCAAAATTGACCTTTTCTGTAGCCTGAAAAGTCACGACACCTGAAATGGGGCTGATATTGTCCCGAGAAAAATGGGATGGTCACCCTAACACACGTGGTCAACTTACTAGACTAGGCTACAATGTGTATTACCATGAACTTCAAATAGGCCAACCATTAGCCAGTGATGTAGTGGTAAAAATAAATAGTGGGTAAACTCTGATTGGCGGTTGCGGTAAAATGAAAAAAAATAAGTAACGCTCCTTTTAATGCATTTTTCTGAAAAAGGTAAAGGGCGTCTACCCTCTCAGCCGAACACACACAGAACAGGTAGCTTACATATATATAATATAACCAATATAATAAGTGAGTTGAATCAAAACATGTTTTATACCTTAGTTCATGACTTGTCCATTATTCATGAGTTAATGCTCGTGTGATATGCTCGTGTGATATAAAACACTACCTTTTTTTCTCCTTAAATTAATGACATTTATGACAGTGTTATTTGTCATTATTAAGCATTTAACAATTGAATTAGAACATTAAACTTAAACCCTGTACGAATCATGGATCTTGGAGATCTCGGAAAATGCACTGTAGGCCTAAGTGTAACTATGCCTAACTAACATGTCATTATGTTTTGCCTTGAAAACAGTTCTCATGTGCACAGAAATCCAGAATAATGTAAGCCTATACCATTTGCAAAATCAAATCCTTCTAATCAAACGTTGACCTCTTATAACCGAAAGAGTCATCTTATAGTCCTACTGTCATCACTTGTTGGATGGATTGGATGCGCATTGGTGTCTACCTGTAGCCATCTGATTAGATGTTCAGGAGTCTTATGGCTTGGGGGTAGAAGCTGTTAAGAAGCCTTTTGGACCTAGACTTGGCGCTCCGGTACCGCTTGCCGTGCGGTAGCAGAGAGAGCAGTCTATGACTAGGGTGGCTGGAGTCTTTGGCAATTTTTATGGCCCTCCTCTGACACCGCCTGGTATAGAGGTCCTGGATGGCAGGAAGCTTGGCCCCAGTGATGTACTGGGCCGTACGCATTACCCTCTGTAGTGCCTTGTAGGCCGAGCAGTTGCATACCAGGCAGTGATGCAACCAGTCAGAATGCTCTTGATGGGGCAGCTGTAGAATATTTTGAGGATCTGAGGACCCATGCCAAATCTTTTCAGTCTCCTGAGGGGGAATAGGCGTTTGTCATGCCCTCTTCACGACTGTCTTGGTGTGCCTTTAAAAGCACTTCATGGCTACAGACGTGAGTGCTACGGGTCTGTAGTCATTTAGGCAGGTTACCTTAGTGTTTTTGGGCACAGGGACTATGGTGGTCTGCTTGAAACATGTTGGTATTACAGACTCAGTCAGGGACAGGTTGAAAATGTCAGTGAAGACACTTGCCAGTTGGTCAGCGTATGCTCGGAGTACATGTCCTGGTAATCCGTCTGGCACTGCGGCCTTGTGAATGTTGACCTGTTTAAAGGTCTTACTCACATTGGCTACGGAGAGCGTGAACACACAGTCGTCTTGAACAGCTGATGCTCTCATGCATGCTTCAGTGTTGCTTGCCTCGAAGAGAGCATAGAAGTAATTTATCTCATCTGGTAGGCTCATGTAACTGGGCAGCTCGCGGCTGTGCTACCCTTTGTAGTCTGTAATAGTTTGCAAGCCGTGCCACATCCGACAAGATTCAATCTTATAAGCATCCGGCTCCTTGAAAGCGGCAGCTCTACCCTTTAGCTCAGTGCGGATGTTGCCTGTAATCCATGACTTCTGGTTGGGGTATGTACTGTACGTACGGTCACTGTGGGGACGATGTCATCAATGCACCAGTGACTGATGTGGTGTACTCCTCAATGCCATCGGAAGAATCCCGGAACATATTCCAGTCTGTGCTAGCAAAATAGTCCTGTAGCTTATCATCTGTGTCATTTAAAAAAAAAATATTGACCGAGTCACTGGTGCTTCCTGCTTTAGTTTTTGCTTGTAAGCAGGAATCAGGAGGATATAATTATGGTCAGATTTGCCAAATGGAGGGCGAGGGAGAGCTTTGTACGCGTCTCTGTGTGTGGAGTAAAGGTGGTCTAGAGTTTTTTTCCCTCTGGTTGCACATTTAACATGCTGGTAGAAATTAGGTAAAACGTTTCGCTGCATTAAAGTCCCCAGCCACTAGGCACGCCTCTGGATGAGCGTTTTCCTGTTTGCTTATGGCCTTTGGCTCATTGAGTGTGGTCTTAGTGCCAGCATCGGTTTGTGGTGGTAAATAGACAGCTACGAAAAATATAGATGAAAACTCTTTTGGTAAATAGTGTGATCTAGAGCTTATCATGAGATACTCTACCTCAGGCGAGCAAAACCTCAAGACCTCGTGCAACAGCTGTTGTTAACAAATATACATAGACTGCCACCCCTTGTCTTACCAGAGGCTGCTGTTCTATCCTGCTGATGTAGCGTATAACCCGCCAGCTGTATGTTATCCATGTCGTCGTTCAGCCACGACTCGGTGAAACATAAGATATGACCGTTTTTAATGTCCCATTGGTAGGATATTCGTGATCGTAGCTCGTCTATTTTGTTATCCAATGATTGTACGTTGGATAATAGGACTGATGGTAGAGGCAGATTACCCACTCGCTGTCGGATCCTTACAAGGCACACCGACCTTCGTCCCCGATATCGCTGTCTCTTTCACCTGCGAATGACAGGGATTTGGGCTGATCATCAGCTGATCCAGGATCGAAAACAAATATTGATCGAAAATAAAGGTAAATAAATGGTCTACTACTTCTGGTCACAGATGTCACGGAGAACACCAGTACCCATGCGCACCTGAAAAATATTTAAGGAATGAGTTAGCTGACTGACAAAAGCAAAGAATGATAAATCAACGGATAAATCGAAAGGCATAGGCTATTTTTATCGAGGATGCATGGCAAACAAATGGGGAAAATGAGGAAGTACAAAGTACAAAGGAAAATCTATGCATACATTTTCCGACATTCAGCAGTACTGAGTGGACAACGCTACATGGAAATAAATGGTTTAAACCATGACAGAGAGGTGGGGGTGTTTGTTTCATTTGGAAAGTTTTTACCACTATAAAATATATTTACCACTACATTTTAAACAAATAGGAGAATGGTTAAATTATCATTATTTAGAGACCCCCATCAAAGTTTAACTTCTGTTGCATTTCGGGGAGCTAACTTCTCATTCGGGGGAGCTGAGCACTCCCTGGATCCCCGAAACTCGCACCCTGCTGCAACCTTCAACCTTGTCAGTGACATTTAAAAAAAATCCATAACACATGTCCCTTGCCAACAAACCTTCACATGTCCACTGATGTCAAACCCTTATGGAAAAACCACATGATTTCAAATGTGGAAAATCACGTGGTTTTTTGGAACACTTCACATCGGCGTGAAACAAAAAAACGGTAAATACCCTTGCATGGTAATCTCCAAGCTGTGGAACTATCAGACCAAAGTCAACATTCAGAAGGCACAGGGGGGAAAGGAGATCCAAATCCACAGCCAGCCCATTCGATTCGTCCAGGACCTGTCCTCTAGGCTAAGAAAAAAACGTCAGGAACCTCTCCAGCTCCTGGCTCATCCTCTCCACCTGCCCCTTTAGACTGAGACCGGTACCCGGAAGTGAGGCTGACCGTGACCCCCAGCTTCTCCATGAAGGCTTTCCATACAGGTGACGTAAACTGGGGGCTACGGTCAGAGACGATGTCCGGAAGACCTGCTGGAACAGTGCCTCAGCAACCTGGAGAGGGATAACGGCAGGATGTAGAGGATCTGTCCACTACAACCATAATAGTGGTGAAACCATCAGACGGATGGAGATCTATGGACAGATGGGGACCAAGGCCCCTGAGGCACGGGAAGGGGAAGGAGTTTCCCTGCTGGAGCAAAACAAGAGTGCATCTGGACATGAACACAGAAACAATACTGCCTGAAGAGTGATGCTAGGGGGTGCTAGATAAATGGGGAGTAATCAGGGTAGTGAAAAAGTCCAGGTGTGCCTCATGATGGGGCACACCTGGTGTGCGTAATGAGAGTTGCCAGGTGTGCATAATGATTTCAGTTGTGCTTCTGTTGCCGTTTGCCTATATATATATATATATATAGTTGATGTTTTTTTTTACTGCTAGATTGATGCCTTCTTTACTGTGAGTGAATGTGGTATCCAGAAAGTTATCTAAGAGTGTTTGGATTTTTTGCTTACTGGTTGCTTTCTGCTATTCTTCTGTGCTGTTTTGGGCCCATCTGCATGAAGTTCTGATATTGTGCAGCTCACTGGGATGTGAATGTGTGGTTGTTTCCATGTCTGTTCTTTTGAGGAACAAGGTAATTTGGCTGTGATCAGACAGAGGTGTTAGTGGCTTGACTGTGAAGCAGCTGAGAGAGAAAGGGTCAATGTCTGTAATCATATAGTCTACTGTGCTGTGGCCAAGAGGTGAGCAATAGGTGAATCTCCCCAAAGAGTCCCCCCGTAACCTACCATTGACAAAGTACAAACCCAGGCTTCAACAGAGCTGCAACAGATCCCTTCTATTTTTGTTGATGGTGCTGTCACTGTTGTTTCTATGAGGGAGATTAAGACAGTTAGAAACAGTATGGCCTGTAATAAAGCTCTTCCCTCGGTGTGGTCGTTAGATCAGGTAGTGTTGCTGTGCGCACATTTGTGTCCCCACAGATGAGCACATTTCCCTGGGCCTGGAAATGGCAGGTCTCTTCCTCAAGGGTGGGGAATATCTCCTCTGAGTAATATGGGGATTCTGAGGGGGGATATACAGTGGGGGAAAAAAGTATTTAGTCAGCCACCAATTGTGCAAGTTCTCCCACTTAAAAAGATGAGAGACGCCTGTAATTTTCATCATAGGTACACGTCAATTATGACAGACAAAATGAGGAAAAAAATTCCAGAAAATCACATTGTAGGATTTTTAATGAATTTATTTGCAAATTATGGTGGAAAATAAGTATTTGGTCAATAACAAAAGTTTCTCAATACTTTGTTATATACCCTTTGTTGGCAATGACACAGGTCAAACGTTTTCTGTAAGTCTTCACAAGGTTTTCACACACTGTTGCTGGTATTTTGGCCCATTCCTCCATGCAGATCTCCTCTAGAGCAGTGATGTTTTGGGGCTGTCGCTGGGCAACACAGACTTTCAACTCCCTCCAAAGATTTTCTATGGGGTTGAGATCTGGAGACTGGCTAGGCCACTCCAGGACCTTGAAATGCTTCTTACGAAGCCACTCCTTCATTGCCCGGGCGGTGTGTTTGGGATCATTGTCATGCTGAAAGACCCAGCCACGTTTAATCTTCAATGCCCTTGCTGATGGAAGGAGATTTTCACTCAAAATCTCACGATACATGGCCCCATTCATTCTTTCCTTTACACGGATCAGTCGTCCGGGTCCCTTTGCAGAAAAACAGCCCCAAAGCATGATGTTTCCACCCCCATGCTTCACAGTAGGTATGGTGTTCTTTGGATGCAACTCAGCATTCTTTGTCCTCCAAACACGACGAGTTGAGTTTTTACCAAAAAGTTATATTTTGGTTTCATCTGACCATATGACATTCTCCCAATCCTCTTCTGGATCATCCAAATGCACTCTAGCAAACTTCAGACGGGCCTGGACATGTACTGGCTTAAGCAGGGGGACACGTTCTGCACTGCAGGATTTGAGTCCCTGGCGGCGTAGTGTGTTACTGATGGTAGGCTTTGTTACTTTGGTCCCAGCTCTCTGCAGGTCATTCACTAGGTCCCCCCGTGTGGTTCTGGGATTTTTGCTCACCGTTCTTGTGATCATTTTGACCCCACGGGGTGAGATCTTGCGTGGAGCCCCAGATCGAGGGAGATTATCAGTGGTCTTGTATGTCTTCCATTTCCTAATAATTGCTCCCACAGTTGATTTCTTCAAACCAAGCTGCTTACCTATTGCAGATTCAGTCTTCCCAGCCTGGTGCAGGTCTACAATTTTGTTTCTGGTGTCCTTTGACAGCTCTTTGGTCTTGGCCATAGTGGAGTTTGGAGTGTGACTGTTTGAGGTTGTGGACAGGTGTCTTTTATACTGACAACAAGTTCAAACAGGTGCCATTAATACAGGTAACGAGTGGAGGACAGAGGAGCCTCTTAAAGAAGAAGTTAGAGGTCTGTGAGAGCCAGAAATCTTGCTTGTTTGTAGGTGACCAAATACTTATTTCCCACCATAATTTGCAAATAAATTCATTAAAAATCCTACAATGTGATTTTCTGGATTTTTTTTCCTCAGTTTGTCTGTCATAGTTGACGTGTACCTATGAAGAAAATTACAGGCCTCTCTCATCTTTTTAAGTGGGAGAACTTGCACAATTGGTGGCTGACTAAATACTTTTTTTCCCCACTGTATATTGTGCAAAGGAGCACATCTTTTCTGTCAGTACAAGTTATTTTTTCAGTTTTAACCAAATGTGATATTTACCAATTTTGAGGGGATCAATTAGATTTTGTAGTTCGGATTTGTACCAAATGATCAGTCCTCCAGAGTCTCTGTCTGTATTGACAGAGCTGTTTTTCTTTGGCAACACAATGAACTCTCTGTAACCTGTGGGACAGTGACAGTATGTTTACCTCTCTGTAGCCTGTGGGACAGTGAATGGCAATGTCTGCCTTACACCATGTCTCCTGCAGAATGATGATGACAACATCTTTAAGATAAAAAAAAAAAACTCCACCACTAAACTCTTCACTCCAAAGGTTGATGAGTTTAGGCCCTGAATGTTCCACATGCTAACTGATAGCTTCTCTCTAGGAG
This sequence comes from Coregonus ussuriensis, assembly GCA_031479575.1. Taxonomy (NCBI): domain Eukaryota; kingdom Metazoa; phylum Chordata; class Actinopteri; order Salmoniformes; family Salmonidae; genus Coregonus; species Coregonus ussuriensis. The sequence goes on along the minus strand of CM062482.1, from coordinate 7,879,864 downwards.
TCTCTACACTATGTTCTCTGTGCTGCAGCACTCTCTTGATGACAGACAACTGAGGTGGTCCTCTGTACCTCAATTGGTAGAGCATGGCGCTTGTAATGCCAGGGTAGTGGGTTCGATCCCCGGGACCACCCATGCGTAAAAATTTATGTACACATGACTGTAAGTCGCTTTGGATAAACGCGTCTGCTAAATGGCACATTATTATTATTATTATTATTATTATTACCTGCACTAACCCTCTCCTCATGGTGGCCTTTACCTCCTCAAGCGCTGTGGTAAGGCTCACTCTCAGCTCCTGGACAGGGTTGTTCAGCTGGCTCCTGCACTGGTTGATCTGGTCCCGTAGAAGCTCTGTGTCTGGGCTGGAGGTGGTGTAGCTGGGGGGCTTGCTCCTTTAGCTCAGTAACCCATACCTCTAACAGAGCCAGCCCGTCTCTCAGTAGGCTGATGGTGGTGTGGTCATGGCTCTGGTGGTCATAGGCAGGCGGCGGAAATCATGTAGTTACCAAAAAAAGTGTTAAACAAATCAAAATATATTTTATATTTTAGGTTCTTCAAAGTAGCCACCCTTTGCCTTGATGACAGCTTTTCACACTCTTGGCATTCTCTCAACCAGCTTCACCTGGAATGCTTTTCCAACAGTCTTGAAGGAGTTCCCACATATGCTGAGCACTTGTTGGCTGCTTTTCCTTCACTGTGCGGTCCAACTCATCCCAAACCATCTCAAATGTGTTGAGGTTGGGTGATTGTGGAGGCCAGGTCATTTGATGCAGCACTCCATCACTCTCCTTCTTGGTCAAATAGCCCTTACACAGCCTGGAGGTGTGTTGGGTCATTGTCCTGTTGAAAAACAAATGATAGTCCCACTAAGCGCAAACCAGATGGGATGGTGTATCGCTACAGAATGCTATGGTAGCCATGCTGGTTAAGTGTGCCTTGAATTCTAAATAAATCACAGACGGAGTCACCAGCAAAGTACCATCACACCTCCTCCTCCATGCTTCACGGTGGGAACCACACATGCGGAGATCATCCGTTCACCTACTCTGCGTCTCACAAAGACATGGCGGTTGGAACCAAAGATCTCCACTTTGGACTCATCAGACCAACGGACAGATTTCCACCGGTCTAATGTCTATTGCTTGTGTTTCTTGGCCCAAGCAAGTCTCTTCTTCTTACTTGTGTCCTTATTAGTGGTTTCTTTGCAGCAATTCGACCATGAAGGCCTGATTCACGCAGTCTCCTCTGAACAGTTGAAGTTGAGATGGGTCTGTTACTTGAACTCTTTGAAGCATTTATTTGGGCTGCAATCTGAGGTGCAGTTAACTCTAATTAACTTATCCTTTGCAGCAGTGTCACGATCGTCAGGGAGAGACCAAGGCGCAGCGTGATGAACGGACATACTTTAATTAGTTAAAGTGTAAACACGATACAAAAACAAGAAACGACTCGTGAAGTCCACGGTAACACTGACCAAACACGGAACAAGAACCCACAAACACAAAGGGAAAACAGACAGTTTAAATATGGCTCCCAATCAGAGACAACCAGCCAACAGCTGACACTCGTTGCCTCTGATTGGGAGTCACTCAGGCAAACATAGAATAAAACAAACTAGAACCCCCAACATAGACATATAACACATAGAATAAACACACCCTGGCTCAACAAATAGAGTCCCAGAGCCAGGGTGTGACAAGCAGAGGTAACTCTGGGTCTTCCTTTCCTGTGGTGGTCCTCATGAGGGCCAGTTTCATCTTTGCTTATTTGAGCTGTTCTTGCCATAATATGGACTTGGTCTTTTACCAAATAGATCTATCTTCTGTATACCAACCCTACCTTGTCACAACACAACTGATTGGCTCAAATGCATTAAGAAGGAAAGAAATTCCACAAATTAATTGAAATGCATTCCAGGTGACTACCTCATGAAGCTGGTTGAGAGAATGCCAAGAGTGTACAAAGCTGTCATCAAGGCAAAGGGTGACTATTTGAAGAATCTCAAATATAAAATATATTTTGATTTGTTTAACACTACATGATTCCATGTGTTATTTCATAATTTTGATGTCTTCACTATTATTCTACAATGTAGAAAATAAAACAAATAAAGAAAAATCCTGGAATTAGTTGGTGTGTCCAAACTTTGCTAATTTAATCTTGTTAATCTCTCTTAACAACCACAAAGTTATAAAAGTTAGCAGCTGTTCTTCTGCATGACTGCCCTCTCTCTCTCTCTCTCTCTCTCTCTCTCTCTCTCTCTCTCTCTCTCTCTCTCTCTCTCTCTCTCTCTCTCTCTCTCTCTCTCTCTCTCTCTCTCTCTCTCTCTCTTCTGTCTGTGTGTCTGTTGGGACTGTGGGAGAACCATAGTGGTGGTCAGAATAATACCAGTCAAGAGAGATGGATCACAGCATTATATTTCTGTCTGTAACCAGGAGTAAAGTACATGTTGGATAAAACATTTCACGACAGGCCTGATGGAAACAGCAAATGTGTCTGTAAACTTTCCAAAAGTCTACAAAACAAAATATACTAGTCAAGGTGGGATCGACAAATGTCAGTGGAAACGCAAATATTGATATAATTACCGTCATATCGAAGTAAACTTAGAGACCCCCATCATAAACTTAGAGACCCCATATCACGCGATGATATGTTTTGTGAAAAAGTACCCAATTGTCATACTTGAGTAAAAGTAAAGATACCTTCAAAGAAAATGACTCAAGTAAAAGTGAAAATCACCCAGTAAAATATTACTTGATGTAAAGTCTAAAAGTATTTGGTTCTAAATATACTTAAGTATCAAAAGTAAATGTAATCGCTAAAATATACTTAAGGATCTAAAGTAAAAGTAAAAGTATAAATAATTTCAAATCCCTTATATTAAGCAACCCAGACGGCACAATCTTCTTGTTTTTTTTAATTACGGATAGCCAGGGGCACACTCCAACAGTCAGACATCATTTACAAACAAAGCATTTGTCGGACATTATTCATTCTAATCAGACAGATTTTTTACATGGACGATACATTGGAGATAATATTAGGCAAGTACTGGAAACAATAGAACACTAATCTGGGAAACCAGGACTGCTCTTCATAGCAGACTTCGAAAAGGCAATTGATAAAGTACGACTGGAGAATGCCTGGATTATTTCAATTTTGGAGAATCTCTTTTAAAATGGCTTAAAATCATGTGTAGTAACACTAGGTGTAAAATAGTAAATAATGGCTATTTCTCAAAGCTTTAAACTGTCAAGAGGAATAAAACAAGGTTGTCCACTATTGGCGTATCTATTTATTATGGCCATCGAAATGTTAGCTAAGATCCAACAATGATATCAAGGGATTAGATATCCCGGGCGTAAAAACAAAGGTGTCATTGTACGCTGATTATTCATGTTTTCTTTTAAATCCACAACTTGAATCCCTCCAGAGCCTCATAGAGGATCTAGATACATGTTCTAACCTCTCTGGATTACAACCAAATTATGATAAATCTACTATATTATGTATTGGATCACTAAAAAATACAATTTTGACATTACCATGTAGTTTACCAATAAAATGGTCTGATGGTGATGTGAATATACTCGGAATACATATCCCAAATGAAATAAATGATCTCACTCCAATACATTTTTATAGAAGTTAGCAAAAATAGATAAGATCTTGCTACCATGGAAAGGTAAATACCTGTCTATTTGTGGAAAAGTCAACCTGCATTATCCCAGTTTACCTATTTGCTTATGGTCTTGCCTATACCTAGCAAACAGTTTTTTAAATTATATGAGAAAAAAAATATTCCATTTTATTTGGAATGGCAAGCCAGACAAAATTACACGGGCCTATTTATATAATGAATATGAATTCGGAGGACAGCAATAATTAAATATTAAAGCATTAGACCTATCACTAAAAGCTTCAGTCATACAAAAGTTATACTTAAATCCGAACTGGTTCTCTAGCAAATTAGTAAGATTGTCTCACCCCATGTTCAAGAATGTCCTTTTTCCCTTTATTCAGATTACAATCTCTCACTTTCAGTTATTTGAAAAGGAAATAATCTCCCAAATATCACTATTTCTAAAACAAGCCATGGTTGCAATTTCAATTTAATCCTCCAGAAACAACAGAACAAATAATGCAACAAATATTGTGGTTTAACTCAAATATACAAATTGATACTTTTTTTATGCAATAAAATGCAAATTAATTACTTAAAAATCATACAATGTGATTTTCTGGATTTTCGTTTTAGATTCCGTCTCTCAGAGTTGAAGTATACCTATGATAAAAAATTACAGACCTCTACATGCTTTGTAAGTAGGAAAACCTGCAAAATCGGCAGTGTATCAAATACTTGTTCTCCCCTCTGTACATATGAGATGAGTAGTGCAAGATATGTAAACATTATTAAAGTGACTAGTGTTCCATTTCTGAAAGTGGCCAGTGATTTCAATAGGCAGCAGCAGCCTCTAATGTGCTAGTGATGGCTATTTAACAGTCTGATGGCCTTGAGATAGAAGCTGTTTTTCATTCTCTCGGTCCCAGCTTTGATGTACCTGTACTGACCTCACCTTCTGGATGATAGCGGGGTGAACAGGCAGTGGCTCGGGTGGTTGATGTCCTTAATGATATTTTTGGCCTTCCTGTGACATAGGGTACTGTATGTGTCTTGGAGGGCAGGTAGTTTTCCCCCGGTAATATCTGCAATATTAAAGCTGATCTACCCCCCAAAATGTTTTACAAATAAATACATTTTAAAATTGTAAAAAGCATTTGTGTTTAGTGAGTGTGCCAGATCAGAGGAAGCAGGGATGACCAGGGATGTTCTCTTGATAAGCGCGTGAATTAGACAATTTTCCTGTCCTGTAAAGCATTCAAAATGTAACAAGTAGTTTTGGTTGTCAGGGAAAATGTAAGAAGTAAAAAGTACATTATTTTCTTTGGGAATGTAGTGGAGTAAAAATAAAAGGTAAATAGTAAAGTAAAGTACAGATACCCCAAAAAACGACTCAAGTAGTACTTTAAAGTATTTTTACTTAAGTACTTTACACCACTGTCCTCCCACTACCACTCAGGAAAGCATGCAGTTCATTAAACTACAGATGAAATATATTATGGTGAACTTCACAGTGTGGTGAAAGTGCACAGTGATGAACTTGATGCTGCTTTCAATAAATATCCAGGGTCTTATTCTGGTGACATGATGATCGATGCTTGGCTGCCGTCTGACAAATAAAAATAATCTCGCTCTTTTGTCCATAATAATTTCATAATATAGGCTATACCCGCACTGTATCTGCGAGCTGTTGGCTAGAATGCTCGTGCCAAGGCCATTCGCTATTTAACAAAAAAAAGATCTGACAAAACCATCAGTAGAGTTGAAAATGCGACGGAATCCCATTTAACTTGTATTTTTATTCGGGAATTTAACCGCAAAACGTGTTTTTATGTGCACAATGTCATCACACAACAGCCTTTTATCCTCAACAAGTCAATGTAATGGAAACACATTTCTGGTGGGAAAATGCACAAATTGTTTTTTATGCAGATTTTAAAAAATATTCACATGAAAATCTGTCGCCAATTGGATGGAAACCTAGCTTGTTGCTCAACAGAGGTGGATCTGAGAAACTCCGGTGTCTAAGCACTAGGGGGTTGTTCTGGCTCATATTGAATCAACATTTACCCTCTCCAATCACCCGTAACACTCATAACAGACACTTTCAAGTCAGAAGCCTTTTATTGGTTAAACAGAGAATGACAGAGCAACAATCAAAAGTACGCAGCCGATTTACAGCAGCTTTAACTTTAGGTGCGCTTGATTCAGCTCGCCCCGGTGTGTGGCGTGATGAATCAAGCGCACCTACTCTGTTTTAAACTTTCTCACAGATTTTCCAATATGCACCGATCAGCATTGCTAAAATCTGAGATAATTGGTGGATGTTTATTAGCTTGCAAGATCTCCTGGCTCTATACACCTTAATGGACTGGAACTCAGCAGGTCAGGGAGAGAGAACGTTTATGTACTGGATAATGTATTGGTTCGTATTTTACATTCAGCCTATATTTGCTGGGTGCTGAACCAAATTCTTTATTTCCAGCAGAGATGGTGTGTGTGAGAGGTTGAGCCTCAACCAAAGCCTATTTCTTGCCAAATCTCTGCGGCACAGCCATGCCCCAGATATGTCCTGGAGCCTGCTCCCAGTCTCTGGACTGTATCCTGTCTCCAATCACCAAGTCTCCTCTGCTGTCACGGCCAAACCTGCAGGGGAGATAGGCAGTCGTGTTACAGTATCAGGTAGCACCCTATTCCCTATGTAGTGCACTACCCTAAAGGCCCTGGTCAAAACTAGTGCACTATATAGGGGCTCTGGTCAAAAGTAGTTCCCCTCATAGGGAATAGGGTGCTCCTGAGTGGCGCAGTGGTCTAAGGCACTGCATCGCAGTGCTAACTGTGCCACTAGAGATCCTGGTTCGTATCCAGGCTCTGTCGCAGCCGGCCGCGACCGGGAGACCCATGGGGCGGCGCACAATTGGCCCAGCGTCGTCCAGGGTAGGGGAGGGAATGGCCGGCAGGGATGTAGCTCAGTTGATAGAGCATGGCGTTTGCAACGCCAGGGTTGTGGGTTCGTTTCCCACGGGGGGCCAGTATAAAAAAATATGTATTCACTAACTGTAAGTTGCTCTGGATAAGAGCGTCTGCTAAATGACTAAAATGTAAATGTAATATGGGACGCTGAACTGCTGATGCAGTTGGTGGAACTGAGTGTGAATCACCATTATCTCTTTACTATTCACACTGGCTTACTATGTGAACAATATAATGTTGTTTTTATTGGTTGGATAAAATAGGACGACTCTGAATAAAGTCAGCAATAAAGGCTATTGAATGGAGCTGAAAACAAGAAAATATTTCCTATATGCACATTATCTAATTTTGAGAAGCGTAACTTGGTATAAAAAATAAAAAATAAACGTTTGATTTCAACTCATTTTAACATTCTGTCATAAAGAGCATGTTCAACTTTATAAAAAACTAGTTTTCCCATTTCAAGACGTTAAATAAAAAAAATGACTATAGTAAGGCCTATTAAGTGCCAAATAAAGTAACAAGAGTTGACCGAAACAGGGTTGACCGTATCAGGGTTGACCGTAACAGGGTTGATGATTTCATCTTAAATCAGCCATGAATCCCCTTGTGACAGGGGGAATGGAAGCTTGCTGTGTGCAACAGGGAGTGACAATTCAATGCAAGCTTCACAAAAAAAGTATAATTGTTCAAACATTTCTAGCCTGTCTATTTATGGGTAACATGGTTGACGTGTTATGCTCAACCAGCTCAGATTTCCACCACAAAACACCAGAATTTACACTATGATTGAACTATTAGATGTTCAACGTTTCTTTTGAAAACAACAATATTTAAAAGGAATAGTTTCACCGTATTAAAATGAGAGTTCAGTTCACGTAACAGGGTTGACCTTAAAAATGAGAGACAGACGTAAATGAATCACTTATCACATTAAATAAATAATCATCTTCAGAAATGACTGTCAAAATTAACTAGGGCTTTAAAACGGTGAAACGTTGAGAATGTATGGGATAAAGTGGGTTGAAATCTTCCATAGAAGTGACACAGGGTTCACGGAGGGTCATGCTGCATTTTGACATGTCTTTATTCAGATTTACTGAATTCTCCATGTGGTCTATATTAAACGGCATTTCATTTAATATAACTTATCAAATTAAATATTGGTGCACACTTTCTATTTTAAATATCAAAGGGCAAAAGGCACTCTTTTCGAGGAACGACCCAATTGTGTAATTTTGTAATTCGCCGTTGCGGTGACAGATGGGCCACTCAACTCTGAGAGCTGATGTTATGTTTATATGCTAAATGACATAAATGTAAATGTAATATGTGCAGTATCTATGTTACAAAGTTAACTGTTACATCTGAGGCTGGTGGAGAACGGAGGAGACACACACACAGAGATCCTCACCTCTGAGGTTGGTGGAGAACAGAGGGGTTCCTGGTGTTTCTCTGGAGCAGAGAGTGAATCACAGCGGCCAGGAGACGGTCGTCCAACTCGTTAACCCCTCCCACATCGTCACCCTCCTGTCAAACACACACAACAGGACTTAACCCCCACATCCTCACCCTCCTGTCAAACAACCAAACATTGTTAAATGTTGCAGATAGAAATGCTACGAATAGAGCCGACATGATTCCTTACATGTCAGAAAATGATGTTTGTTCTACATAGCATATTTATATCTGAATGTTCCGAAAACATTGCGCACTGCTGAATGCACCCCAGACTTGTTTTGTAGTGGTCAGTCTTACCAGCGCCAGCACCTCTCCTGAGTCCCCTGGCAAGTTGTTGTTCTCCAGATCCCTCTCCTCCTGCAGACACTGACCCACCCCAGCCATGGCTAGGACCAGACCCACCAGGACCACCCACAGCGCCGTGCCCACGTTCATGCTCTCTTCTCTGGGTGGGTGGTGAGGAGCTTGGATGGGTGGAAGACGGACGGAGGATGGAGCTCACACCTGTCGTTGGAATGAAACCAACAGATGAAGAAAGAAATATATTAGAACGCTTTACCTGGTAAGCAAGATTTAAAAAACCAAAGCCACAGGATGGATGGACGAGGGTTAGAGCAAAGTCACACCTGTTGGTGTCACCGTTCTTTTCTGCTCTTATCTTCTGATGCTGGCGCAAGTCTTCAGGCAAGATGCTCTTGGTCTTCTCCTGTCTGGTTCTCGTGGAGCCCAGCTGCCCTGACATGGACGATGGGTGCATACGGCTTGCCTTATATACCGACACACGCCCACTGCTTCCTGGGCCTCGGGAGCCTCAGGAGATGGGGCAGATGGACGGTCAGTGGGTCAGGGGACCAGGGAGAGTGACAGTGGTGTTAACAGGCCATCACAGGAGGGAGGACAGCTCTTAATATGACAGTAATGCACGTCCATGGGGTGGGATAAGGGGAGGCAGATGTGCATTAAGGGTCCCTGAAGGGACAACAAACACACGTACACACACACACACACACACACACACACACACACAGGAAGGAACTGTGCATTATAGGGCCTCGAAGGGACCCAGTGACTAAACAGTGTTATTAAACAGATAAATCCTTTCAAATGGATTCACATCCATTCACGACTTACTTTCAGAATATCACCCAGTTGTCTACAGGAACATTCAGTTGCCTATAGTAGCTCAGCTGGTAGAGCACGGCGCTTGAAACGCCAAGGTAGTGGGTTCGATCCCCGGGACCACCCATACACAAAAAAATGTATGCACGCATGACTGTAAGTCGCTTTGGATAAAAGCGTCTGCTAAATGGCATATTATTTATATTTATTATTACATACTTGGTATATCTCTACGGGACAATTCAATTCAGCAAAAATCTCTGAAGCTGGAGACACTTATCTCCCTCACTAACTTTAAGCATCAGTTGTCAGAGCACCTTACCGATCACTGCACCTGTACACAGCCCATCTGAAATTAGCCCGCCCAACTACCTCATCCCTATATTGTTATTTATTTTGCTCATTTGTACCCCAGTATCTCTATTTGCACATCATCTCTTGCACATCTATCATTCCAGTGTTAATACTAATTGTAATTATTTTGCACTATAGCCTATTTATTGCCTTACCTCCATAACTTGCTACATTTGCACACACTGTATATATATGTATTTCTGTTGTATTTTTGACTTTGTTTTGTTTTACCCCTTATGTAACTCTGTGTTGTTGTTTTTATCGCACTGCTTTGCTTTATCTTGGCCAGGTCGCAGTTGTAAATGAGAACTTGTTCTCAACTGGTTTACCTGGTTAAATAAAGGTGAAATAAAAAAATAAAAAATTGTAGGTATAGAGACGGAAGGAAACGATGACGGCTTCTTATATTAATGACCTCTCCCACTTGCTAAGACACGAACAATGACAATTCTCTGCACCCACCAAATACAGAACCATGGAGTTATCTGTATGTTTCACCATGTAGAAGATAGACAAAAAATATTGTAATGACCTGACTAGATCATAAAATAACAACTGTCCAGACAGAGGATTGAGTTTACGAATGGACGGTTTATTAAACCAACTTTACACAGGCTACTGTTTGGCCGTAGCCCACGCCAAATAAATGAAAGATAACCCACAAGCCAATCGTGACCTTCTCTTGTGAAGCCCAGACGTAAAAAGAGAGAGAACAAAGGCTAAACCTGGTCTTAACTTCCAATGCTCCATCCCCCTGCCCAACCCCCCTCCACGCCACTCCGCCAACCGCCAGGATGCCCGGCATCAGAACATTCCAGGCATTCCCGTGATTGGCAGATAGCAGGTTGATTGACATGTCGGACCCCGCGAACACTGGGTACTGGTAGGTACAACACAACCATCTACTAGCCTAACACATAACACACAGCTGTCTGTGCGGGTCGCTACACAGCCCCCCCCACCACAAAGTCCCTCATCCCCGAGGGAACAAACAAAGTCTCTGAAGCGACCCGGAGGTCTCCTTTGCCTGCGTGGCTGTGGGTGCCGAGGAGAGACGTTTTGGACCCGTCGCTCCTGACGGAATTCCATCGGGGGCATCCGACGCGCCCTGCTCCGCGTCCTCCTGGTCGTCCCCGAGGCCGGAGTCGGCGCACGTCTGGAGCCGCGCGTCAAGGGGGGGGGTACTGTCACGGTTTCGGCCGAGGCTGCCTCTCTCCCTTGTTCGGGCAGGTTTCGGCGTTCGTCGTCTCCGGAATTCTAGCTGCCACCGCTGTATGTTCCATGTTCTGTCAGTGTTGCAGAGGACTTCACGAATCGTTCTTGTTTTGTTCCAGACTTTAATTAAATAAAGTCATGTTCGCTCAACGCGCTGCGCTTTGGTCTACTCAATCGTCAGACGATCGTGACAGAGACCTTAAAGTAGTTGTTTCCCTAGCTCTGCAAGAGCCGCGGATTTTGTGGAGTGATAGGTAACGACGCTTCGTGGGAAGGTAGTTGTTGGATGTGTTCAGAGGGTCCCTGGTTAGAGCAAGGAGAGGGACAGAAGCGGCACTGTTACTTTGCCTGTGCACGCGAGTGTGTGTGTGTGTGTGTGTGTGTGTGTGTGATGGCAAATAAAGATCCCTGTCTGTCACAATTCTTTTTCAAAGCTGATCAGATTGGTTAAAAGACCAATTAGTGAGAGAAAAAAAAGTATCAGAAATGGGCTGCCTGTGTAAACGCCAGTCTCTGTGGTCCCCACAGAGTAACCAACTTACCACCCAGAGACTGTCTTATTAAGACTCATGTGTTCTCTATCCTCTTACTGTCGTCAGACTAACCCCCCCAATGCCTCTTGACTGTTCCACCATTACTCACCATGGCAACCAGGATGACACACACACAAACCGACACACACACACGCACACACACACACACACACAACACACACGCACGCACACACGTACTACCGAGCACACGCACACACACAAACACACACAGATCTTTGATTGGGTGACAAAGATACGTTTTGAGAGCTAGTGTGTGATTATATTATCTTAAAGAGCGTGCCGTCTTCTCTCAGAACATACCGGAATAAATCAATATACCATAGGCAATGTTGTTATCTGTGCATTGAACCATGCAGGCAATTATATTTCAATAACATAAAGGAATAATAGCCTTGTTGCAGTACTATACTGTACATACTGTATGTAATTACAAAAAGCATATCCTTTCATACTTTGAATGTAGCATTTCTTCTATATAAGGATACCTCTGCATACATTCTCTAAACAATGTATTCTTACATATGAACAGTTTTTACAAAATGTTATACATTTATATATATATATATATATATATATATATATATATATATATATATATATATATATATATATATATATATATATATATCCCTCTTTCCAAGCCAAGTCAAACCAGAATGTGTTATCGCCATCTAGTGTCCACAAGACATAATGCAGGTTCTGGCATTTCGACAGAAAAATCCATTACCAAACCCAGTCGATTCTCATCAAACTCTCCTCTCTGTCGACTGTCAATTTCACTTCATTAGTCTTGGAGTTTTGTTGTTATTTACAATAGTAAAACAGTGCAGCCAAGTCAGAAATAAATAAAATCATGACAACAAATAAAAACGACTGAACAACACTGATATTCTCTCAATCAGCTATAACAAGATTGTCCAGCAATATCTAATCATTACAAAGTTGACTCTCCACATAGAAATACAATCTATAGAACATAATAGGGATTCTATTTCCATGACTGTGGATTCGATGCATTCTGTTCCTATTACTCTCCATATTCCACCATAGTCTCGGGGATCTGTGCTCATCTTCTCATGTTCATCCAGTCCAGGAGATATTAATAACGCACTGTAAACCTTCAGCAGCAGCAAAATATGGTAACACTTCTGTGAATAGCCTCTTTAAAATGCATTAGAAGCACATTTATAACAGCTAAATAAGGAGTCAAAAGGCTGTCGTAAGTCGTTATAAATATACTTATGATGCAATATGAAGACGTCATTCATAGAAAGTGTTATTAAAAGTTAGTTATTGTCTTTCCTCACACAATCACTCCATCTATCTCTTTTTGAGTTCAGACAGCCAATTCTACCATAAGGCAATTTTATGCAAATACAAATTAAACTGTAATAAACTATTATTTACAATAATCTTTTCCATCAAGGTTTCAAATTTATTTTGTGCCCTGGGTGTGAGAAAAGCACTTTACAGATTAAATGAATGAATTATTATTATTATTATTAAATGATTGAAGACCTCTAAACCTTTAGTTTGAGTTTGTATCTCTGTACCATGACCTCTGAACTGGCTAAGGTTTGATGTTTTCCTATATTGTGGTAGTTTTTTCATGTTTATTTAGGCGACGGATTGTTATTGTGAATTCCTCAACACAAAAGCCTAAACTATGTGAAAAAAGCTGTTGATGTGCCCTTGAGCAAGGCACTTAACCCTAATTTGCTCCGGGGACTGACTCTGACACAGTCCTTGGATTAGTTACACTACAATCAACTCATCTGATTACAATGTAACGGCCATAGCAGTGCACAAGCAGAAACTGACAACAGGGTATTCTCTGATTATTGCATCCTAACGTTGTATTACATAAAATCAATAAATAAACAACATCTTCTTTGGCCTTCTCGATGTGACAGTACAGTAGATAGGGAAAGAAGCACTCCAAGTCACACACTTAGAAAAAAGCGTTCATAAAATGTAAAATAAAGGTTTTTTCAGCTGTCCCCACAGGAGAACCCTTTTTGGTTCGAGGTGGAACTCTTTTGGGTTCCATGTAGAACACCTTGTAGAAAGGACCCTAAATGGAAACCAAAAGGGTTCTTCCTGGAACCAAAAAGGGTTCTTCAAATAGTTATCCTAAAGCAGGGCTCCTCTAACCCTGTTCCTTGAGAGCTACCATCCTGTAGGTTTTCGCTCACCTGATTCTAATAATTAGCTGGTTGATAAGCTGAATCAGGTTAGTTACAATAGGGGTTGGAGTGAACCTACAGGAGGGTAGCTCTCCTGGTTGGAGAGCCGTGTCCTACGTGGACGGCCGAAGCACGCTTTTAGGTTCCAGATAGCATCTAAGAGGGTAGGCAGTGGATCTGTAGTAAGGGGATCTGCACATGCTTCCCATTGCATTCTATGGTTTTCGTTTAGGAAAAACAAAATGTAATTGAAAACCTTCATGAAAGGCATCAGGTAGAATACAAACACAAATATAATTTTACATACAGTGCCGTATAAAAGTATTCATCCCCCTTAGCGTTTTTCCTATTTTGTTGCATTACAACCTGTAATTTAAATGGATTTTTATTTGGATTTCATGTAATGGACATACAGTGAGGGGAAAAAAGTATTTGATCCCCTGCTGATTTTGTACGTTTGCCCACTGACAAAGAGATGATCAGTCTATAATTTTAATGGTAGGTTTATTTGAACAGTGAGAGACAGAATAACAACTAAAAAATCCAGAAAAACACATGTAAAAATGTTAGAAATTGATTTGCATTTTAATGAGGGAAATAAGTATTTGACCCCTCTGCAAAACATACTTACTTACTTTATTGTCCCCATGGGGAAATTTTGTTGCAGTGTCATGTACACATTTAAAGTGGCGTTAAATACAAAACAAGATTGACAATACAACTTTCAATAACAGTCACGCACCAATAAAAGTAAGAAATAAGAAATAAAACATTTAAAACATTTAAAACAAAGACTAGCCTGCTGGCCTTACGGGGTCAATGGGAACATTTGCCCGAGCTATTTAAGAGGGATATCACACCTGGCACAAATGATTGTCTCGTTCTATTTTTCCTGCTGAGGGGTGCCCTATACCTACGCCCAGAGGGGAGTAATTCAAAGTCCAGGTACAGTGGGTGACTTGGGTCTAAAATGATTTTGTGAGCCTTACGGAGGGCCCTGACCTTAAAGATCTCATCCAGGCCTGTCTGTTTGACTCCAAGTACCTTACTTGCTGTGGTAATAATCCTTCTCAGCATGTTTCTCTGACTGACAGTGGCATTGCCAAACCAACAAACAATACAAAAAGTTAAAATACTCTCAATAAAGGATTTGTAAAACAGAGTCAATATAGTACAGTCTATATTAAAAGAACCCAACTTTTTTAGAAAGTACAGTCTCTGTTGGCTCTTTTTGTAGATCTGGTCTGTACATTTACTCCACTGAAGCTTACTGTCCAAAACATGACTTAGTACTTGGTGGCAAAACCCTTGTTGGCAATCACAGAGGTCAGACGTTTCTTGCAGTTGGCCACCAGGTTTGCACACATCTCAGGAGGGATTTTGTCCCACTCCTCTTTGCAGATCTTCTCCAAGTCATTAAGGTTTCGAGGCTGACGTTTGGCAACTCGAACCTTCAGCTCCCTCCACAGATTTTCTATGGGATTAAGGTCTGGAGACTGGCTAGGCCACTCCAGGACCTTAATGTGCTTCTTCTTGAGCCACTCCTTTGTTGCCTTGGCCGTATGTTTTGGGTCATTGTCATGCTGGAATACCCATCCACGACCCATTTTCAATGCCCTGGCTGAGGGAAGGAGGTTCTCACCCAAGATTTGACGGTACATGGCCCCGTCCATCGTCCCTTTGATGCGGTGAAGTTGTCCTGTCCCCTTAGCAGAAAGACTTCCCCAAAGCATAATGTTTCCACCTCCATGCTTGACGGTGGGGATGGTGTTCTTGGGGTCATAGGCAGCATTCCTCCTCCTCCAAACACGCCTTGTGGCTGGAATTTTTTGTTGTTATTCTGTCTCTCGCTGTTTAAATAAACCTACCATTAAAATTTAGACTGATCATTTCTTTGTCAGTGGGCAAACGTACAAAATCAGCAGGGGATCAAATACTTTTTTCCCTCACTGTACACAAAATAGTCCACATTGGTGAAGTGAATTAAAAAAAATAACTTCTTACAAGAAATTCAAAAAAAAAAATTACGGAAAAGTGGTGCATGCATATGTATTCACCCCCTTTGCTATGAAGCCCCTAAATAAGATCTGGTGCAACCAATTACCTTCAGAAGTCACATAATTAGTTAAATAAAGTCCACCTGTGTGCAATCTAAGTGTCACCTGATCTGTCACATGTTCTCAGTATATATACACCTGTTCTGAAAGGCCCCAGAGTCTGCAACACCACTAAGCAAGGGGCACCACCAAGCAAGTGGCACCATGAAGACCAAGGAGCTCTCCAAACAGGTCAGGGACAAAGTTGTGCAGAAGAACAGATCAGGGTTGGGTTATAAAAAAATATCCTAAACTTTGAACATCCCACGGAGCACCATTAAATCCATTATTAAAAATTGAAAGAATATGGCACCACAACAAACCTGCCAAGAGAGGGCCGCCCACCAAAACTCACATACCAGGCAAGGTGGGCATTAATCAGAGAGGCAACAAAGAGACCAAAGATAACCCTGAAGGAGCTGCAAAGCTCCACAGCGGAGATTGGAGTATCTGTCCATAGGACCAATTTAAGCTGTACACTCCACAGGGCTGGGCTTTACGGAAGAGTGGCCAGAAAAAAGCCATTGCTTAAAGAACAAAATAAGCAAACACGTTTGGTGTTCGCCAAAAGGCATGTGGGAGACTTCCCAAACATATGGAAGAAGGTACTCTGGTCAGATTAGTCTAGAATTGAGCACGCTATGTCTGGCGCATACCCAACACCTCTTATCACCCCGAGAACACCATCCACAGAGTGAAGCATGGTGGTGGTAGCCTCATGCTGTTGGGATGTTTTTCATCGGCAGGGACTGGGAAACAGGTCAGAATTGAAGGAATGATGGATGGCGCTAAATACAGGGAAGTTCTTGATGGAAACCTGTTTCAGTCTTCCAGAGATTTGAGACTGGGACAGAGGTTCACCTTCCAGCAGGACAACGACCATAAGCATACTGCTAAAGCTACACTCGAGTGGTTTAAGGGGAAACATTTAAATGTCTTGGAATGGCCTAGTCAAAGCCCAGACCTCAATCCAATTGAGAATCAGTGGTATGACTTAAAGATTGCTGTACACCACCGGAACCCATCCAACTTGAAGGAGCTGGAGCAGTTTTGCCTTGAAGAATGGGCAAAAATCCCAGTGGCTAGATGTGCCAAGCTTATAGAAACATACCCCAAGATACTTGCAGCTGTAATTGCTGCAAAAGGTGGCTCTACAAAGTATTGACTTTGGGGGGGTGAATAGTTATGCACGTTCAAGTTTTCTGTTTTTTTGTCTTATTTCTTGTTTGTTTCACAATAAAAAATATTTTGCATCTTCAAAGTGGTAGGCATGTTGTGTAAATCAAATGATACAAACCCCCAAAAAATCCATTTTAATTCCAGGTTGTAAGGCAACAAAATAGGAAAAATGCCAGCTTTATCTATATTTCCCGTTCTTAAGTTTCGTTTTTTGCACACCAGCTTCAAACAGCTGAAAATACAATATTTTTGGTTTTGGAAAATACATTTCACAGCGGTTTAGATGGTACAACGATTCTCCACAATATATTTCTTTGTTTTGTCACATAAACTGAAATGAGGCGAACTATTAGCGGCGCGATTTCTGCTTAGTGCATCTTTAAATTACACTTCTACACAGAATTACACAGCTCCTCTATAGCTCAGCTGGTAGAGCACGGCGCTTGTAACGCCAAGGTAGTGGGTTTGATCCCCGGGACCACCCATACACAAAAATGTATACACGCATGACTGTAAGTCGCCTTGGATAAAAGCGTCTGCTAAATGGCATATTATTTAAATTACACTTTTTCATTAATTTGATGTCCTGACGTCAATTCCAAAAACAGTGAGGGACATAATCCAGTAAGTAGGTGGGAAATATTGATGTACACTCCCCTATGTAATGTATGTATTTGGACAGTGATGCAAACATTTAACATTTGGCTCTATACTCCAGCACTTGGGATTTGAGATCACATTTTCATATGAGGTGACAGTACAGACTGTCACCTTTTATTTAAGGGTGTTTTTATATCTGATTTAAGTATTTGGACAAATTTGACTTATAGTGTACCAAGATAGTCAAAAGTTTAGTACTTGGTCCCATATTTCTAGCATGCAACGACTACGTCAAGCTTGTGACTCTACGAACTACTAGGATGCATTCGCAGTTTTGTTTTGGTTGGGTTTTGCCCAACAGGAACTGAATGGTGAATGATGACTGGAGTAATTGTATTTCTAAGTGAGGTGATAAGATGTTTGTGAACACTTCTAAATCAATCCTGATCATGCCATGACTAAGAAAAATCATGAATGAATCATGAATCATGAATAATGATGAGTGAGAAAGTTACAGAAGCTACCTCAAAGCCATTACCAACAACAGGGGAGGTTAGCATGTCTTGGGGTGGCAAGATCTTTATCCCTCAATGACCTTCTCACTCATCATCATTCACGATTCATTCATGATTATCCATAATCACGGTAGCATCCACATTAATGTAGAAGTGTTTAGAAACATCTAATGCATCCAACAAGTTTGTAGAGTCACAAGCTTGATGTAGTCATTGTGTGCCAGGAATACGGGACCAAATACTAAACTTGACGCTATAAAGTGACATTTGTCCAAATACTTATGACATATTCAAATGGGGGGGGGGGGGACTAGATCTATAAAGTGCTTTCATTTCTAAACGGTAAATCAGATATGTATGAAAATACCCTTAAGTGAAAGGTGACAATATGCACTGTCACCTCACATGAAACATTTGATCTCAAATCCAAAATGTTGGACTATAGAGACAATGTAAAAGGTGAGCATCACTGTCCAAATAAATATGTAGGAGAGAGTAGTCAGCGTTATCTGTGTGCATGAATACATCCACTTGCACACTGTAGAAGGGTGAATATTATGGATGTAGCCTCAACGTGAGCAACGCTGTTGTGACACAATCGGTCTGTGTGCACATATTTATTACACTGCAGAGTTAGTGAGTGTCATAGCGTTAAATGGGTGTTTGTTGTTATTCAATTCCTTGTTGTTGTTGTTGTTGTTGTTGTTGTTGATCAGGAGGTTCCATCACTCCAGTGTGTAGCCCACTCTTTCTTCTGGAGGATCCCTGCCTTCTGCTGGCTCTGATGGAACTGGGGACGGTCCTGACGGGGAATCTTCACCGCATGGTACTGAGGCACTTCGTCTTCATACTGGACCCGACGGAAGAAACCACACTGTGGGAGAGAGAGAGGGGGGTGGGAGGGAGGGTATGAAAAATGCACTTTGCTGATGCCGCTGAGTAACCTGAAGGAGATTTTTTTGGTTCTGATTCCGCAAAACATTGTGTATGTGCCACAGAAGCCAAAAAGTTCAGATGACTTGTAAAACGTCAGTAAAACAGGTGACACACAAGCAAAGAAAACACACCAGTGCCTTGCAAAACATTACAATTGTGCTGACACACGTTGACATTTCACCTACAGCCACCACAGTCTTGCAGCACCGCCATTTTGTCAGAAACACAAAAGAACAACAGAGAACACATGTTCATTCTGGCATTCTAACATTCTTATCAAAGTGTGGGACCAGATGGAATGATAATGTTAAATGAATAGAATCGGAATGATTAGGAACATGAACACAACTTCCTTGTGCCAGAATGAACTTGTTTCAGGTACAGAATTTAGGTCAAAGATCACACGGCAGGCAGAGCCACAGCACGCAGCACAACAGGTCTCAGTCCATTAGGCACAGATCTAGGATCAGCTAACCTTCCCCAAACCCTAACCATTAGAGGAGGGAACACAAAACTGAACCTGGATCAGTGTCTAAGGGCAACTTCAGGGCGTGAGAGACCAGGGCATGCCAGTGCAGGGCAGTGCAGGGCAGGCCAGGGTGCATGGCTTTACCGCTTGGGGGAGAGTGGAGGGGAAAGCAGGAACCTATTGGTCTGATGCCTGCTTCTCCACCTCAGAGGGCTGAGCGTGCATGTGGGCGCGGTAGTATTCTGTCTCGTACTGGGGGCGGCGCTCTGTACGCTTGAAGAACCCACACTGAGGAGAGGAGGAGGAGAGAGGGAGGAGAAAGAGTTACAACCGAGATGTAGTGGAGGGAGGGAGGGAAGGAAGGAAGGAAGGAAGGAAGGAAGGAAGGAAGAAAGGGAAGGAAGGAAGGAAGGAAGGAAGGAAGGAAGGAAGGAAGGAAGGAAGGAAGGAAGGAAGGAAGGAAGGAAGGAAGGAAGGAAGGAAGGAAGGAAGGAAGGAAGGAAGGAAGGAAGGAAGGAAGGAAGGAAGGAAGGAAGGAAGGAAGGAAGGAAGGAAGGAAGGAGTACAGAGTAAAAGAGGTGTGAAGAGGAGAGTTGGACTGGAGGTGTGGAGAGGAGAGATGGACTAGAGATGTGGAGAGGAGAGACGGACTGGAGGTGTGGAGAGGAGAGATGGACTAGAGAAGTGGAGAGGAGAGACGGACTAGAGGTGTGGAGAGGAGAGACGGACTGGAGGTGTGGAGAGGAGAGATGGACTAGAGGTGTGGAGAGGAGAGTTGGACTAGAGATGTGGAGAGGAGAGACGGACTGGAGGTGTGGAGAGGAGAGTTGGACTAGAGATGTGGAGAGGAGAGACGGACTGGAGGTGTGGAGAGGAGAGATGGACTAGAGATGTGGAGAGGAGAGATGGACTAGAGATGTGGAGAGGAGAGACGGACTGGAGGTGTGGAGAGGAGAGTTGGACTAGAGATGTGGAGAGGAGAGACGGACTGGAGCAGAGATAAAACAAATGACTAATCTCAGAGAGAGGAGAGGAGAGGAGAATAGAACGAAGATCTGAAGATCACAGCTTGATACAAAAAAACATTATGATTTAATGATA
Organism: Coregonus ussuriensis; assembly: GCA_031479575.1. Classification (NCBI taxonomy): domain Eukaryota; kingdom Metazoa; phylum Chordata; class Actinopteri; order Salmoniformes; family Salmonidae; genus Coregonus; species Coregonus ussuriensis. Next base: position 7,859,481 of record CM062482.1, on the reverse strand, counting down.
AGAGGATAAGGAAGGATAGTCTGCTTCCACAGCATGCAGACGATTAGGGTCAGCACCAGTATACCAGAAAGGATAATAGAGGTATGTAGCTAGGTACAGTAACTAATATACAGTATGATGTGTGTGGACCTTCCAGAGTATGCAGGGTCAGCACCAGTACACCAGCCATGTATTTATTTCGTTTACCTTTCTTTTACCAGGTAAGTTGAGTAAGAACCAGGGGTTGGAACCAAAATAATTTTCCAATCGTTTTCGATGTTTCGACCAGAATATAAAGTTCTGAACCGGTTCGAACCCCAAAAAAGTAACTGTTTATATAGGTCCTTTTCGTAATTTTTTTTAACCTGTGAAATCGACATAATTTTTTACATTTAGCTCATTCATTTGGAATCGGTAACGTAGTTTCATGTTTGATTGGTCAGATAAGTGCAGGCACCAGATGGGTGGGGAGAGAGCGAGAGAGAGGCGTGGACATGGAGGGGGCTTGAAGTGTTGAACATCATAACGTGCACTGGAATGTGTTTAGGCTATTACTAGCATTATAACTTCACCGAATTACAGAATTATATAATAGATATTAGGAATATTTTTTGAATTAGAAATAACGTTATTAACCGGTTTTCAAGATGTGACATTTTCTACGGTTCTGTTCCGGAACAGTAGAGATCACTTTCGTTCCCTGTTCGGTTTTTCCGTTCCGCTGAAAATGTTGTCCTTTTTCAGTTTCTGGTTCTGTTCCCTGAAATGGTTCCAACCGCTGCTGAGAACATTCTCATTTACAGCAACGGCCTGAGGAATAGTTACAGGGGAGAGGAAGGGGGGAATGAACGAGCCAATTGGAAGCTGGGGATGATTAGGTGTCCATGATGGTATGAGGGCCCAGATTGGTGATTTTGCCAGGACACCAGGGGTTAACACCCATACGCTTATGATAAGTGCCGTGGGATCTTTAGTGACGACAGAGAGTCAGGGCAACCATTTAACGTCCCATCCGAAAGACGGCACCCTACACAGGGCAACGTCCCCAATCACTGCCCTGGTGCATCCAGGATAACATGGGTACAGTAACCACAGTAGGTATAGTCATATATGATGTGTGTTGGTACCTTCCAGAGGATGCAGACCAGCAGGGCCAGCACCAGGATACCAGCCAGGATGGCTATGAGGATCCACCACCAGGGGATCCAGTACTGGGCAGTCAGACCAATCTCTGGGTAAATCATCACTGGGACCTACAGGGAAAACACAGCAATATAAAGCAATGACTGCTTTGTTGTGAAGTGTCTTGTCTTTACTGTGTATGTGTCACTAGTAGCTTGAGCCCAGAGTCTTGTCTTACTCAGGACATATGGTCAGGAAAAGCCTGGCCCTAGTTCCTCATTTGAATAGTTAAGTGTGTTTGTGTGTGTGTGTGTGTGTGTGTGTGTCTCAGTGTGTGTGTGTGTGTGTGTGTTACCTGTGCAGCAGCAACCCTCAGCACCAGGTGTTTGATGCTGGACTTGACTGTGATGTTGGCTCTAACCAGCAGCTCCAGAGCACTGACTGATGGGAACTCCTGATGGAGAGAAGAGAGGAGAGAGGAGAGAGAGAGAGAAGAGAGAGAGAGTGAAGAGAGAGGCAAGAGAAGAGAAGAGAAGAGAAGAGAAGAGAAGAGAAGAGAAGAGAAGAGAAGAGAAGAGAAGAGAAGAGAAGAGAAGAGAAGAGAAGAGAAGAGAAGAGAAGAGAAGAGAGAAGAGAAGAGAAGAGAAGAGAAGAGAAGAGAAGAGAAGAGAAGAGAAGAGAAGAGAAGAGAAGAGAAGAGAAGAGAAGAGAAGAGAAGAGAAGAGAAGAGAGGAGAGGAGAGGAGAGGAGAGAAGAGAAGAGAAGAGAAGAGAAGAGAAGAGAAGAGAAGAGAAGAGAAGAGAAGAGAAGAGAAGAGAAGAGAAGAGAAGAGAAGAGAGGAGAGGAGAGGAGAGGAGAGGAGAGGAGAGGAGAGGAGAGGAGAGGAGAGGAGAGTGAAGGATAGGGAAGGAAAGGAAAGGAGAGGAGAGGAGAGGAGAGGAGAGGAGAGGAGAGGAGAGGAGAGGAGAGGAGAGGAGAGGAGAGGAGAGGAGAGGAGAGGAGAGGAGAGGAGAGAGAAGAGCGAAGAGGAGAGGAGAGAAGAGGGGAGAGGAGAGAAGAGGGGAGAGGAGAGGGAAGAGGAGAGGGAAGAGAGGAGAGGAGAGGAGAGAGAAGAGAGAGGATCAACACTAGACCTTTACTAGGTGAAGGAGATTAGAGTGGCTCTGACCAGTAGCTAGCTACAGAACACTGAAGTGGGAGAGATTAGAGGAGATTAGAGTGGACACACATTACCCATGATATATTTCATATGATTATCATCAAGAATATTAATTTATTCTGGTAGCAGATTGAGATCAGTTTATGCTTTAGTCCAGGGGTTCTTCAACCTTTTGGGGCCAGGGACACCTTTTGCGATAGCAAATTCATCAGGGACCTCCTCATAACTCAATGGGGATAAATAATATCTAATATAAAAAATAGCATACAAGGAGTTTTACTCTGACTGGCAGTGCATGGCTGGATAAACCAAGTCTCGGGCCCTGGGAAGGAACATTTTAAAGGCCCACCTCTTGGCATCGGAGAGAAAATGTTGCAAATGTCCTGCAATTCTACACATTTTGTCATGGGGCAGAAAGATGTTTTGTTGTTGCAGCTTTTAAGCTAATATCATGCAATTCTACACATTTTGCCATGAGGCAGAGAGAAGACTTTGCAGTTTTAAAGCTACAGTTAATAACAAATTCCACAGCAAAACTTGATGTAGCAACTAAGGATTCTAGATTTAAATTACAGTGCATTTATACAGTGCATTTATGTAAAAAGCGGAATTCAAGAAGCAAGAAGAATTAGAATTATAATTAGGCCCTTGTTGCCCAGGGTTAAGAACATAACGATTCATAATATTACATCCTGTAAACTCGGCGGACCCCACTTTGAGACACCTACTCTACTCATTGTTTCCATATCAACACATGACAAAGAGGTTAGACAATGACGGCTAATGTTGATTAATACATAGTCAAAAGTACAGCGTTCCCCCTGTTCAGCCCGCCCTCGTGTTGCCTTTGTAGTTACAGTCTGTGATTGTCTGTGATTGCTCTCACCCCTTTCACAGTAACTGTTTCATCAATACAAATGCTACTATTATCATACACTTGCATTACGTTCAGGAAATGTGCCAAGCAGAGACATAAAGGTTGACTGGAACTGTGCCAGAGTGTAATAGGCCAGCCCATACGGGGAAATAATACATTTAAAACAAACATTTTTGGATGCATTTTAGGATACGTGAAATATAAAAAATAGGCCAAATAATGTATTTACTGTAACACTCTGGCTCCAGGGACTCTGATTGTTGAGCCAGGGTTGTTATTTTCATTTAGGGTGTATTTCTATGTTGGATCTAGTTGTTCATTTCTATGTTTGGTTTTGTCGTTGATTAGTCATATGACTCCCAATCGGAGGTAACGAGTGTCAGCTGTCGGCTCGTTATCTCTGATTGGGAGCCATATTTAAACTGTGTGGTTTCTCCTTGGTTTGTGGGTTTTTGTTCCGTTATTCAGTCAGGGTGACTGTGGACTTCACTAGTCGTGTTTCTTGTTTTGTCGTGCTTTAACTAAATAAAGTACCATGTTCGTTTCACACGCTGCGCCTTGGTCAATTCCTTCACACGACCGTGACAGAAAAACCCACCAAAGAAAGACCAAGCAGCGTGTCCAGGAGCAAGGAGACTGGACATGGGAGGAGGCACCGGGCAAGGAGATAGAGAGGCTGGCGATGGCCCAGGTGGGCACATCGTGGTCCTGGGAGGACATGCTCGGAGGCAAGGGACCTTGGGGAAGGATCAAGGCCCTGGCGAGAGAGGAGCAACGGCGGCAGCAGGGCCATCGTCGGAGGGTCGTGAGTCAACCCCAGAAAATTTTTAGGGGGGGGCACACGGCATGGACGACGGGGCTGACGGAGGAGAAAAGGGGGAGTATCCAGGAGGCCACCAGGCCAGGGGTACACCGCCCTGTACGTCCTGTGCTGATGCCTCACACAGAGTGTGTGAGGGTAGGCATTCAGCCAGGACGGGTGGTGGCCGCTGTTCACTCCAGGCCTCCTGTCCGTCTCCACAGCCCGGTCCGGCCTGTTCCTGCCACCCGCACCAAGACTACGGTGCGCGTCGCCAGCCCGACCCGGCCTGTTCCTGCCACCCGCACCAAGACTACGGTGCGCGTCGCCAGCCCGACCCGGCCTGTTCCTGCCACCCGCACCAAGACTACGGTGCGCGTCGCCAGCCCGACCCGGCCTGTTCCTGCCACCCGCACCAAGACTACGGTGCGCGTCGCCAGCCCGACCCGGCCTGTTCCTGCCACCCGCACCAAGACTACGGTGCGCGTCGCCAGCCCGGTCCGGCCTGTTCCGGCCACCCGCACCAAGACTACGGTGCGCGTCGCCAGCCCGACCCGGCCTGTTCCTGCCACCCGCACCAAGTCTACGGTGCGCGTCGCCAGCCCGGTCCGGCCTGTTCCTGCCACCCGCACCAAGACTACGGTGCGCGTCGCCAGCCCGACCCGGCCTGTTCCTGCCACCCGCACCAAGACTACGGTGCGCGTCGCCAGCCCGGTCCGGCCTGTTCCGGCCACCCGCACCAAGTCTACGGTGCGCCTCAGACGGCCAGAGTCTGCCGTCTGCCCAACGGGGCCTGAACTGCCCGTCTGCCCAAAGCCTGCAAAGCCGCCCGTCTGCCATGAGCCATCAGAGCCGTCCGCCAGACCAGAGCCGCTAGAGCCTTCCGCCAGACAGGATCAGCCAGAGCCTTCTGCCAGACAGGATCAGCCAGATCCGTCGGCCAGCCATGAGCAGCCAGATCCGTCGGCCAGCCATGAGCAGCCAGATCCGTCGGCCAGCCATGAGCAGCCATATCCGTCAGCCAGCCATGAGCAGCCAGATCCTTCAGCCTGCCATGAGCCGTCCAGCCAGGTGCTGTCCCTTAGCCCGGTGCTGCCCCTAAATCCAGGTGGAGTAAGTTGGAGGGTGGTCATGTGGAGGAGGCTAGGGAAGCGGGTGGTGACTAAGGTGGGGTGGGGACCACGACCAGGGCCAGAACCGCCACCGTGGACAGACGCCCACCCAGACCCTCCCCGAGACTGTATGCTGGTGTGCCCGGAGTGCGCACCTTTAGGGGGGGGTACTGTAACACTCTGGCTCCAGGGACTCTGATTGTTGAGCCAGGGTTGTTATTTTCATTTAGGGTGTATTTCTATGTTGGATCTAGTTGTTCATTTCTATGTTTGGTTTTGTCGTTGATTAGTCATATGACTCCCAATCGGAGGTAACGAGTGTCAGCTGTCGGCTCGTTATCTCTGATTGGGAGCCATATTTAAACTGTGTGGTTTCTCCTTGGTTTGTGGGTTTTTGTTCCGTTATTCAGTCAGGGTGACTGTGGACTTCACTAGTCGTGTTTCTTGTTTTGTCGTGCTTTAACTAAATAAAGTACCATGTTCGTTTCACACGCTGCGCCTTGGTCAATTCCTTCACACGACCGTGACATTTACTATGGATTTTGAAATGTATTTTAATGTGTGACATACATTTGTAAATGTATTTGTAATACATACATTTGTATGGAAATATATTATTTCCGGTATGGGAGCGTTGAGATATTGAGGGATTTTCGGTATGGGAACGTTGAGATTGTTTAAAAAAAATAATGTTTTAACCTTTATTTAACTAGGCAAGTCAGTTAAGAACAAATTCTTATTTACAATGACGGCCTACACCGGCCAAACCCGGACGATGCTGGGCCAATTGTGCACCACCCTATGGGGGTGTTGAGTGGTGGTACTTTAATGAATGTGTAGGATTATAACTTTTAATAACCAGATGCTTCAGCTAGCAAAGTACATAGGTGTGTGGCCATAAAAGGCCATACAATTCTATCAACATGCCGGCGTGTAATGCATTGCATTATGGGAACAGTAGTCTTTATTACCACAATGTGATAGGTGATGTGGTGTTTTACCTCCAGGAAAGTGCTGTTCCACAAACGTCCCTGGATCTTGAGGACAGCCGAGCCAGAGAAGCTGTGGAGAGGACACTGGAAGAGGACGCAGCGCGCTGAACCCAGCACACAGTCCTACAGACACACGGGGGGAGGGAAGACAAGCCATGAGAATAGCAGGGTTGGTATTCAATCAAACTTGCAGTAAGGATGCTGTGCATTGCATACAGGGCTCTTAGGGTTTGGAGCTTATTTCTGCAGTGCAGGTTCAATTGAATCTGACCTTCTCTCTCCCCCTCTCTCCCTCCCTCCCTCCCTCCCTCTCTCACCAGTTTGAGTGACTTGCGTCTCTCGGAGGCGGCCACAGCGGGCGTGGTCCTACCCAGACTGCCCTTGTTCATCACATGCCCCTCCTCTTCCGGGTGGGACCGCCCCTTCCTCTTGGCCTGTTCGTGGGGACAGGAAACAGAGGACGGCATTTTTGTTTACAATAACTTATTTCTTATAATCCACAGAGTTGTGTAAATTGAAGACTTAAAGAAAGCTTTGAAGAAAGACTTTGAAGAAAGCTAACTCTCTCTCCTCTGCTCTCATCCTTCTAGACTTATCTGCTGCCTTTGATTCTGTGAACCATCAGATCCTCCTCTCCACCCTCTCCGAGTTGAGCATCTCCGGCGCGGCTCACTCTTGGATTGCGTCCAACCTGAACAGGTCGCTCCTACCAGGTGGCATGGCGAGAATCTGTATCCGCACCACGTTCTCTCACCACTGGTGTCCCCCAGGGCTCAGTTCTAGGCCCTCTCCTATTCTCTCTATACACCAAGTCACTTGGCTCTGTCATATCCTCACATGGTCTCTCCTATCATTGCTACGCAGACGACACACAATTAATCTTCTCCTTTCCCCCTTCTGATAACCAGGTGGCGAATCGCATCTCTGCATGTCTGGCAGACATATCAGTGTGGATGTCGGATCACCACCTCAAGCTGAACCTCTGCAAGACGGAGCTACTCTTCCTCCCAGGGAAGGACTGCCCGCTCCATGATCTCGCCATCACGGTTGACAACTCCATTGTGTCCTCCTCCCAAACTGCAAAGAACCTTGGCGTGACTCTGGACAACACCCTGTCGTTCTCTGCTAACATCAAAGCGGTGACCCAATCCTGTAGGTTCATGCTCTACAACATTCGCAGAGTACGACCCTACCTTACACAGGAAGCGGCACAGGTCCTAATCCAGGCACTTGTCATCTCCCGTCTGGATTACTGCAACTCGCTGTTGGCTGGGCTCCCTGCCTGTGCCATTAAACCCCTACAACTCATCCAGAATGCTGCAGCCCGTCTGGTGTTCAACCTTCCCAAGTTCTCTCACGTCACCCCGCTCCTCCGCACACTCCACTGGCTTCCAGTTGAAGCTTGCATCTGCTACAAGACCATGGTGCTTGCCTATGGAGCTGTGAGGGGAACGGCACCTCCTTACCTTCAGGCTCTGATCAGTCCCTACACCCAAACGAGGGCATTGCGTTCTTCCACCTCTGGCCTGCTGGTCCCCCTACCTCTGCGGAAGCACAGTTCCTGCTCAGCACAGTCAAAACTGTTCGCTGCTCTGGCACCCCAATGGTGGAACAAGCTCCCTCACGATGCCAAGACAGCGGAGTCACTGACCACCTTCCGGAGACACTTGAAACCCTACCTCTTTAAGGAATACCTGGGATAGTATAAAAGTAATCCTTCTACCCCCACCCCCACAAAATATATAAAATACTAATAATATTATTTTTTTGTAAAGTGGTTGTCCCACTGGCTATCATAAGGTGAATGCACCAATTTGTAAGTCGCTCTGGATAAGAGCGTCTGCTAAATGACGTAAATGTAAATGTAAAGACTTGGACGATTTCTTCCGGGTGCACTTGTTTCTAACTGAGGTGAATGTAAAAAAATAAATAATAATAATGCAATAAGCAGGTTGACGTTTATTGTCATGAGTCTTGTCCTGGGGGCAGAACTGAGCAATTTCCACTTAGATAGGCCAGCTGCAAAGACAACATGTGCTATTGTTAGGCTTGAAATGTACTGATTCATGTTACCGTACTATAACTCATTAATTGCTTTACATGTATAAGGAATGTACAGTGAGGGAAAAAAGTATTTGATCCCCTGCTGATTTTTTAAGTTTGCCCACTGACAAAGACATGATCAGTCTACAATTTTAATGGTAGGTTTATTTGAACAGTGAGAGACAGAATAACAACAACAAAATCCAGAAAAACGCATGTCAAAAATCGTATAAATTTTGATTAGCATTTTAATGAGGGAAATAACTATTTGACCCCTCTGCAAAACATGACTTAGTACTTGGTGGCAAAACCCTTGTTGGCAATCACAGAGGTCAGACGTTTCTTGTAGTTGGCCACCAGGTTTGCGCACATCTCAGGAGGGATTTTGTTCCACTCCTCTTTGCAGATCTTCTCCAAGTCATTAAGGTTTCGAGGCTGACGTTTGGCAACTCGAACCTTCAGCTCCCTCCACAGATTTCTATGGGATTAAGGTCTGGAGACTGGCTAGGCCACTCTTAATGTGCTTCTTCTTGAGCCACTCCTTTGTTGCATTGGTCTTGTGTTTTGGGTCATTGTCATGCTGGAATACCCATCCACGAACCATTGTCAATCCCCTGGCTGAGGGAAGGAGGTTCTCACCCAAGATTTGATGGTACATGGCCCCGTCCATCGTCCCTTTGATGCGGTGAAGTTGTCCTGTCCCCTTAGCAGAAACCCCCCCCAAAGAATAATGTTTCCACCTCCATGTTTGACAGTGGGGATGGTGTTCTTGGGGTCATAGGCAGCATTCCTCCTCCTCCAAACACGGCGAGTTGAGTTGATGCCAAAGAGCTCAATTTTGGTCTCATCTGACCACAACACTTTCACCCAGTTCTCCTCTGAATCATTCAGATGTTCATTGGCAAACTTCAGACGGGCCTGTATATGTGCTTTCTTGAGCAGGGGGACCTTGCGGGCACTGCAGGATTTCAGTCCTTCACGGCGTAGTGTGTTACCAATTGTTTTCTTGGTGACTATGGTCCCAGCTGCCTTGAGATCATTGACAAGATCCTCCCGTGTAGTTCTGGGCTGATTCCTCACCGTTCTCATGATAATTGCAACTCCACGAGGTGAGATCTTGCATGGAGCCCCAGGCCGAGGGAGATTGACAGTTCTTTTGTGTTTCTTCCATTTGCGAACAATCGCACCAACTGTTGTCACCTTCTCACCAAGCTGCTTGGCGATGGTCTTGTAGCCCATTCCAGCCTTGTGTAGGTCTACAATCTTGTCCCTGACATCCTTGGAGAGCTCTTCGGTCTTGGCCATGGTGGAGAGTTTGGAATCTGATTGATTGATTGCTTCTGTGGACAGGTGTCTTTTATACAGGTAACATACTGAGATTAGGAGCACTCCCTTTAAGAGTGTGTTCCTAATCTCAGCTCGTTACCTGTATAAAAGACACCTGGGAGCCAGAAATCTTTCTGATTGAGGGGGTCAAATACTTATTTCCCTCATTAAAATGCAAAACAATTTATAACATTTCTGACATGCGTTTTTCTGGATTTTGTTGTTGTTATTCTGTCTCTCACTGTTCAAATAAACCTACCATTAAAATTATAGACTGATCATTTATTTGTCAGTGGGCAATCGTACAAAATCAGCAGGGGATCAAATACTTTTTTCCCCTCACTGTATATGTTGGGGTCAATGAAGGGTAGATGGGAACTAGGAATATGGAAAGTTACAGAGAGAGCTCTGCTGTAGCCGGCCGCAACCGGGAGACCAATGGGGCAGCGCACAATTGGCCCAGCGTCGTTCAGGGTAGGGGAGGGAATGGCCGGCAGGGAGGTAGCTCAGTTGATAGAGCATGGCGTTTGCAACGCCAGGGTTGTGGGTTCGATTCCCACGGGGGGGACAGTATGAAAAAAATAAAATAACAAAAAACAACAAAATAATGTATGCACTAACTGTAAGTCGCTCTGGATAAGAGCGTCTGCTAAATGACGTAAATGTAAATGTACGAGTAGAAACTTCATTTTCTGTTCCATGTTTCTGAGGAGGTGAAGGTGAAAGGTAACTGTTAGTCTCTGATAAGGCAGGCCGGTTGCGTAACTAGGGAGGAGTCTCCCTAGTTACGCGTCTCGAGGTCAAATCAACAGATGAAGTGAGAAGAAACCTCTGGAAGGGGGGCCAGAGAGGCCCACCACATCATCTCTCCTACTGCAGTACTATTAGTAACAGGCAGAGCTGGGACTACAGCAGTGAGAGGAAACAATACAATTCCTGCATAGCAACAGAGATGTATTGGTTGTCTTGATGTGTAAGGAGTTGACCCCGCCTATTGGAAGGTTATAATTATACGTGATTCCTTGTATTTGCAGCTGTATGACCCAGTGGGTGAATAAACTTGGTTTGAGCTTTTTCTAGTTGTCCGTTTGAGTTTTTACTCAGTTTGTTCAGAACCTAACACTATATTGTACAAATTCATGAAAACAAAAATGTGTTTTGTTGGTTTTCATTTAAGGTTAGGGTTAGGCTTACCTGGTTAAATAAAGGTGAAATAAAAAATAAAAAATCTATAAATAAAAGGCATTAAGGTTAGCAGTGTGGTTAAGGCTGAGGTTAGGTTTGATGACTCCGTGGCTGTGCCATGTAGCGACCACTATGCAGAGCTACCTACAGAACAAGATTCATGACGAAAAACGCTAACCTGCAGGAAATAGAAGTTACAGATTGCACCTTTAAAACAGAATTAAATCATGGGGTGGAATATATTTGCTTCAATTAAACACTTAAATGTGAGCATTGAATAAATTTCATCAGAAGCTAAAATATCAACAGGCTAACAATAGAGCATTGACTCCTCTGTTTTATTTTTTCACTGACTCTATGCACACTCACAGAACTCTACACACACACACACACACACACACACACACTTACACTCCAATACACACACACACACACTTAATTTGCTCTCACACACAACACGCACACACATTCATACTGACTCTACACACACACACAATCAGCATATACATTGCTGCTACTCAGTTTATCATATACTGAGTGTACAAAACATTAGGAACACCTTCTTAATATTGAGTTGCACCCCCTTTTGCCCTCAGAACAGACATAATTCATCGGGGCATGGACTACAAGGTGTCGAAAGCATTCCACAGGTTGGCTGGATGTCTTTTGGGTGGTGGACCATTCTTGATAAACACGGGAAACTGTTGAGTGTGAAAAACCCAGCAGCGTTGCAGTTCTTGACACACTCAAACCGGTGTGCCTGGCACATACTACCATAACCCGTTCAAAGGCACTTAAAGATGCAATATACTGAAATCGCTCCGCCATTTCTTGGTTGCAAAAATTCTAATAGTTTGCCTAATTTCAGTTTATGTGACAAAACAAGCAAGAATAGCGTAGAGAATCATTGTACCATCTAAACCGCTGTGAAATATATTTTCCATAATCCAAAATATTGTATATTCAGCTGGTGCACAAAACCAAAAGTAAAAGAAGCAAAAACTAAACTTAAGAACAGGAAGCATAGAAATAGTGCACATAGAACAGATCTACCGCTTCTTAGACTTGCTTTCAATGAGAATGACAGATCTATAACTCACATTTCTATGTTAATTTGGTCAGGTCGCCCCAAAAGTTACATATTGCAGCTTTAAATCTTTTTTCTTGCCCATGCACACACACACAATCCATGTCTCAATTGTCTCAAGATTTACAAATGTTTCTTTAACCTGTCTCCTCCACTTCATCTACACTGATTGAAGTGGATTTCAAAGGTGACATCAATAAGGGATCATAGCTTTCACCTGGATTCACCTGGTCAGTCTGTCATGGAAAGAGCAGGTGTTCTTAATGTTTTGTATAATGAGTGTACATATAGCTTATTGACTATAGGCACTGACCCTGGAACTGTCCCTGTATATAGCTACTGACCCTGGAACTGTCCCTGTATATAGCTACTGACCCTGGAACTGTCCCTGTATATAGCTACTGACCCTGGAACTGTCCCTGTATATAGCTACTGACCCTGGAACTGTCCCTGTATATAGCTACTGACCCTGGAACTGTCCCTGTATATAGCTACTGACCCTGGAACTGAGCCTGGATATAGCTGACTTACTTTCTGCTGTTCTTGTTATTTCTGTTTCTTGTGTGTTTCTGTTCTACTTTACTTTATTTTATAGTATCATATTTTCACTATTGATATTGACTACTGCATTGTTGGGAAAACAAAATAAAGGTATTTGACTGTTCTAGTGCACGTACTGTAGCCTTTGGCTGGTCTTCAGAAGGAGAGCTGTGGGAGAACTTGCGTGGGTTGAGGGAGGTGTGGGGGATACAGTGTGTTTCTGGATGGCCCTGGAAGTGAAGAGCGGTGGGGTACAGGAGCCACTTCCCATTGGACAGCTCATGAGGCCACATTATGTTGAGGAAGGCGGAGCCTAGAGTCTGCAGGGACGGCCCGGTGTTGGTCACCTAATCAAAACATGGAGAATTGATTGATTAGTTGAATGAAACATGGTCAATATAAAATGATTATGATCGAAACAAATTATTACTTGAAATATTATCTAAAGCTTACAATTGAGCCTATGCTAAGCCTGGCCCCCTTGGTTACTGTTTTGTAACCTCTGACAACATTTTCCCGGAAAGCCCAATTCCCCATTCAACCACTGGCGAAATCTCCTCAAACTGATCTCAAAATGTGTTTGTAATACACAACAAAACTACCTCTTACTAATCAAGAAACGATTGGGTATGTTGTGGTAAACTGTTGTAGTGTCTGAGAGTTTATGATTTTGCTGACGTTTGCAAATGGTGTGTTAGAGGAACTTGGCTCTGCTTGCTGAAACATCTGGAAAGCATTACTACATAGGTTTCTTGGAATAGAGGACATTGGGAGAGTTTGCTATGTAGAGGCCAGGGATTGGTTTATTAAAATCACGCCATATTATGTTACATAGGATATAAATATTTGGTTGAGACAAAGGAGGGGGAGACAACAGATTGGGCCGTTGTTCTCCAGATGCTGGCAGATATCTGTAAATTGATACTGTGATCTTTGATACAATAAAATCTTTATAATCAAAGTACAGTGTAAGCGGACTTCTTATCATCACAGCATAGATCAGCATCGTTGTCTTGGACCACCACATTTAATGGCGACAAGGTTTTTTGGGTCGTGTTACGTCTTTTCTCTGCATTCCATTCATGGGCTGCGAAGTGACTCCTGCTCAAGACGCCGGCAGATAAGGTGAGATTTCTCACAGTTTTGGGCGCTGGTCAGTTCATGTGCTTGTGTGTGTGTATGTGCATTCAGACGTACCGTTAAAGGACTTGTGTGTGCGCTTTGCTGTTATTTGCTGTGTGATGGGAATCCGTTCTAAAATTCTAAATTTGTTTGCGTTGGGAACAATGCAAACAGGGGGGAATGTATATAGGAATTATTAACACTGGGCACACATATTTTGGCTTGGAAAAAAGTGTGAGAGAGTGTCCAGGAAAAGCATGAAGGAATAAGGCCAGGAAATAAGGAAAAAGTATACTTTTAGGACGTCGCTGATTAAGGAAGCCCTCAAACGAGGCGATCATTAAGATGGGCCATAAATCCTGGGAGTCATTAGATTGACTGTCGGGTCAGTTCTGGGAACTGTCAGTTGTAGAATATACATTCAATTGCACGTTACCTCTCGGAATATATTTGACGAAGTATATATCCGAAGTAACCTCTCATTGGATTTTCTGCAACTCGAGGTAGCAGAAATTTAGTAAGGTACAAAGGAAATAAGGAGCGACGGTAGCATGCTTAATGTATTGGATGAACGGATGCATTCTTGTTTAAACTGTGTATGCGTGTGTGTGGGAGACAAGGAGAGCCTATGTCTCTGTGTGTGTGTGAGTGAGAGAGCCTACGCGTGTGTGTGAGTACATGGAGAGGTCTCTGATGTGTTCCAGCTGTGTGTCGACTAGGCTATGACAACAGGGGTTTTAGTTTTTTGTAAGGAAATATGTTAGTTATGGTTAAAACCTTATGAGTCTCCGTTAGAGAGAACTTTTAATACTTGTTAAAAACTATGAGCCCCTGGGAGGATGATTATTTGTAATGGATTAGAAAATAACTATGAATCTGCAGATTAGAATAATTAAACATAACAAACTTCGAAGTAGGATTTCTGTTTTATGTTGGTTTGTGAGTTTTGTTAAGTGTTACTGTTTGTCAAAGGGGGGAGCAAGCGGAGCGACAGCGGGTCTGTCTGCTCTGTTGTTTGGACTTGGAGGGAGCTGCCTGAGAGCTCCATCCACTCTGAAATCGCACTGGTGAATGAACTACGCACGCGTGGGATTTTATGTGTTTAGAGTTACGTAGAGCAAATATGTCACTCCCCTGCCTGCACTGAGCTGCTGTGACATGCAGACAGAGTAGAAAGGGAGAGACTTACATACGATTAAGGTATTCTGTTTGTTAAATCGGCTGTTGTTTAACTATGAAACTATTTGATTGAATTGATAAATGAGAGAGATATGTTGACGGATTAAAAATAAATAAATAATTAAATAAATAAATAAAATTAAATGTTATTGAGCTATTTATAATATTCCTGAGTTAAGCTGTTTGCTTATTGCTTAGCGCGAATGTGAACATAGGAGTGCATAAAATACTAAATTATTGTCTGTTTCTTTGTTCTTCTGTCATGTGAGAGACGATAAGAAGGAGGAGAGAGAGAGAGAGGAGGTGCTGACAACAGATCAACTCCAACTAAGGCCAGTACTGTTTTATCCACAAAACCCACTTTCCCTTACAGGATATAATAGATACATTGTGTATGCATAGAATATTTCATGTTGTGACCATTTCACAGGAACTTGGCAACAGACTGATGAATTGATGTACTTGATAATTCCACATTAGGGTTTTTGTGAATGAGTTGTTTTATTTAGAGTGGTGTTGGAAATCCAACACTGACATTATTCTGTAAAATTAAGGTGATTGGGTGATTATTAAGCAATTGGTTTGTGAGTGCTGTAGTGTTGCTGGATTAGAGGTCTTTGTTTTTTGGATTGCTCTGAAGTTGACTACTTTCCTTTACTTTTCCTGACCGGATGTGGTACGATTGCCACTAATCAATAATTTGGTAAAATAAAAATAATAAAATACATTGATATATTGATTAATTCATTAATTAATTAATTTTAATTAATAAAATAAAATAAAATAAAAATATTTTCAAATAATAATAACAATAAAAAGGAGAGACACATATAAAAGAGTCGTTACAATGGGGAAAAAGGACATCAAAACTATGAAAGTAATTACTCCTGTTGATGTAGTAGAAAATAGTAATCCTCTAGTTAATGGTATTGCAAGGTTATCTGGAAAAGGGAATAAACGTTGGCCTGACATTGAACAACCATGGCTAGTGGAAGGGACTCTTAACCCTGATGTCATCAACATGATGAAAGTGCTTGAATAATAGAGAGAGGAAAAGCAGAAACGACAATAAAGATGAATCCAAAACTCCAAAAGTAGGAAGAAAACAAGATGTCTGGAAACTAAGGGTGGAGTGAGGTTCAGGAGGATGGACCTTGAAGATGATGATGATGATGATGATGAGAGTGATTCAGAAGAGATCATGGGTGGATATGACCCTGTGATCAGACAGAGGTTGGCCAGAGCGGAAAGAAGGGGTGATGGAAGTTGGAAGAAGAAGAATACAAGAGATTCGAGTTCTGATGAAAGTAAAGTTGGAGACAGCGATGAAGATTTGGAGATTAAAGGTGCTTCATATTCAAGAGGATTTTATCCTACAATGACTAGCACAGAAGAAATAGAACAAGAAATAGATCGATGCATATCATGCCTGGATAAGGCCAATAATTTAGAAGAAGTAAGACAATTGGAAGAACAACTCAAGAAGCTGAAGATACAGAAGAAAAAACGGATGAAAAAAGGATCCCAAGAATTGGAGAAGAAGTATACATTAAGGCCAAGACAAGGGAGCACCAGTAAGAAGATGATGCCAGTGATCATTCGAGGACAAAACCTGTAGCATAAGCCTTTGCAGAATACCGATATGTCAGATATACTTGAGAAGCTGCCTACTCTTCAAGATGGAGCATATCCTTGGATTTCAAAGTTGGAAGAAATTATGGTGGGAACATAGTCAGCCATAGGAGACATTTAGAGACGTTTGGCTAATCTCTTTGGGATTCCAGATATGGAAGAAATATTTCAGAGAGCGTGACCTCATAGATATGTGGGGACTGCAGTGAACGACCCTGAATTGTTGGCTGCAAGTAGAAATCGGCTGTGGAGAGCACTGAAAGATACGTTTCCAACAAATGTGCATCCTGACAACATTCTGATTGATCCACTAGGACAACAAGAAAATCCGAGAGCCTACGTGTCAAGAGTTCATCAAGTGTGGAGAAATATTACCGGAAATGATCCAGATGTGAGTCAAATTGAGCAGTCAATTTTGAGAGCTAAACTACAGATGGGACTGCCCTCACCAGTAAGGAGCAAACTGGCAGAAGTGGTTGGACTTGGAAGCATGACAAAAGGTGTCTATAGAGATTATATAGCTCATCAAGTGGATCTGTACCGGAAAAAGGAACACAACCAGAAAGAACAGGACCAAGAAACTCTCAGAAAATTAAATGAAATACAACTGGGGGAGAATAAGAAGGAGAAGAAAAGCTTTGGTTATGAAGAATCAGTGTGAACCAAATCAACAATCACTGCTACAGCTTCAACTGAACAAGGTCAAATGCAATTGTACCAGCCACCAATAGTGGTACAAGTTGTTTCATATCCACAGCCAGTTTCTGGACAGAGACAGAATTGGAGAGGAAGAGGACGAGAAGGCTTAGGAAGAGGAAGAGGAGGAAAATGTAAGCCATACTTCCAGCAATCTTCAGAAGTGTGTTATGATTGTGGACAGGTTGGTCACTTTGTCCGTGAGTGTAATGGGCCAGAAGGAAACACAAGAGGGAATTTCAGAGGAAGATACAGGAGCAAGTGAAGATCATCTGGAGGACAGGTGAACCCTTATAGGAGCAAGGATTCTAGAGGTGCCCAGAAGATCCGAAAGGGGGGTTTCAGCTGGTAGCGCCAGTTAGGGGAAAAAGATCCAACAATTGAGGTGAAAGTAAACAAAGGACTATGGGAAGTGATGATGGATAGCGGAACTGCTTTTATCTGTGTTCAGCCTGAAGAGGTTACACATCTCACTATGTCAAATCAACTAAAATTAGGATAGAGATTTGAGGGAGTGAAACAGTTGATTACTCTTAAGGAACCAATTGAGCTCTGCTTTGAAAATGAGAAAATTACAATACCCATACTGGTATCAGAACATATACCTATTGCATTGTTGGGAAGAGATGCATTGTGGAAATTGAATTGTACAATAAGATGTATACCAGACTGCTGTCTGGTAGAAGTGCCAAAGGAAAAGGTTTACCAATTGTTAATGATGAAAGAGAATTGGGGGATTTGGAGGAGTGAAGATCAGCGATTTCTTAAAATCATGATTTCGGCTCAAGGACAAGGAGAGCCACAAGCTGTACGGATGACACATGAATCTATCTGCAGTGTGAAGATGGATTGAGACCCTATTAAAGAGGAGATGTTGCAAAAAGTTCAAGAATGTTTGTGATATCAAAGTAGTACTGATATTGGATTTGTGAATTCAGCACAATTGAGGTGAAAGTCGAACTTCAACCAGGAGGCAGACCTCCTTGGAAGAATCAGTATCCATTGAAAGATGAAGCAATCCAAGGGATTGAACCAGAAATCGAAGGACTTTCAAAAGCAGGTGTTTTGAAGACAATATAAAAAATCGTTAGAGTAGGAATCAATTGTTGTTTTGGGAGAAACCATGAGAGGGTTGATAGTAGCGCCTCTGGACCTATTAGGTCTGATGATTCAGGAAGCACATGGGTTAGCTCATGTTGCAAGGGGGGAGTTTAGGAGAAAGATCACAAAGGAGTATGGTTTTTGGGCACCATATTTGCTTGAACAGGTTGACTATGTCATAGGCAGGTGCACAATCTGTCTGAAAAATAATGTTCGCAGGGGTGTGACTGTTATTCTT
This sequence comes from Coregonus ussuriensis, assembly GCA_031479575.1. Classification (NCBI taxonomy): domain Eukaryota; kingdom Metazoa; phylum Chordata; class Actinopteri; order Salmoniformes; family Salmonidae; genus Coregonus; species Coregonus ussuriensis. The sequence continues at coordinate 7,841,292 of CM062482.1, read as the reverse complement.
GGTTACATTCCTACACCAAGAGGTGCATAGGATGTCCAACTAAGCTAAAAGATGCTCAGTCGGTTGCAAAGTTCTTGTGTAAAGAAGTCATAAGCAGGTGGGGATTTCCCGATGTAATATCCTCAGAAGAAAATAAAAAATTAGTGGGAAAGGAATTTGTGGATAAATCAGTGAAATGGTTTTTGAAAAGATTTGAGAAAAAAAGTCTAACTAAAATGTTATGAAAACTAGGGTTGAAATAACTGTCGGAAATGTTGAATATCTGATTGTGGGATGATTGTGATATTTAGTGTTTTCTTATGAATCAAAGGGGGGAAATGGAATGTGATTCATTTTATATATCATTTTAAATATCATTTTTATATTCTTAGTTGATATTGATGTTTTAATTTGCATGTGTTATTTTGCAAAAGATACTGTTTGGTCTTTTCTTTTCTTCCAGAAGCATATGGGGGAATGTGTAGAGGGGATTCAAATACTCAAACATGGACAATATGAATGGACTGGAGGAGGTGGAACAAGGAAGGTGTGGAAAGGTTCAGATTCCATCATCGAAGTTGCATTGGAAGTCGACACTGTGGAGGAGATGAAGTGTAGTGGACTACATTCCAGTGTCTGCAATGATATATAGACATATTTGCATGTGTAATACATAATTTGTGCCATATTCTTTCTGTATTAATGTTTTGAAGAATTATGTTTTCTGTTGTTGGGTACATGTGGGGACCTCAGATGTTTTTGTTTATTTTGTTGAAGCTTAGGGATATTGGGTCTAGGCAAGGACAGAGATAATCCACAGGAGGGTCCGATGGGTCGACCAGCCTGAATGTGGACATTTTTTATTGTATTTTGTTTGCTGAGGTTTTCATGTGTATTCAATTGCATCATAGCTTAAAATGCATTGATAAAGATTTATAAATTGATCTGGAGTACTTAGGTGGTCGCCTGGGGCAGAGGGGCCGTGAGAGAATTTTCCTGTCTTGATTGATGGATGGATATTTGGAATGAAAGCTGCCAGACAGGTTTTTCGCTCTCACACTCCATAACAATTTATTTACATTACACTCCATAGAAAAAGGTGTTTACTCTCCATAAAATTTGGTTTATTGCTGAAGTTACTCAAGAACAAAAATTGTTATTTGTCATAATCCTATTCTTTTTGTTTTCGAGACTTAATTAGTCTCGAAGGGGGGAAATATGTAGTGTCTGAGAGTTTATGATTTTGCTGACGTTTGCAAATGGTGTGTTAGAGGAACTTGGCTCTGCTTGCTGAAACATCTGGAAAGCATTAAAGCATAGGTTTTTTGGAATAGAGGACATTGGGAGAGTCTGCTATGTAGAGGCCAGGGATTGGTTTATTAAAATCACGCCATATTATGTTACATAGGATATAAATACTTGGTTGAGACAAAGGAGGGGGAGACAACAGATTGGGCCGTTGTTCTCCAGATTCTGGCAGATATCTGTAAATTGATACTGTGATCTTTGATACAATAAAATCTTTATAATCAAAGTACAGTGTAAGCGGACTTCTTATCATCACAGCATAGATCAGCATCGTTGTCTTGGACCACCACACTGTCATTACAATCACTTCACGGGAAGCTGGTAAAATTATGTTTGTAATGTAGAATTAACTGTCAGCAAGAAAACAATGTTATATTAAGCTAGCTAGCGTTTGGAACGTTTGGTGTTCAATGAGACTGAGAGCTAGCTAACCAGCTGAGCTAGCTTACAATGTAACAAAAGTATAATTTCGGATTTGAAAAGTACTCCATCGACAGGCTCTTCATTTCAGGAATCACAGTAGCAAGTACTCCTGGCGCATTGTTAAATTATTTAGCCATTTAAACAATACAATACATACACTCTCCGTTTATGCCATACCCTCACTGGCTTTCATGTGATTTAAACGTGAGCTTGTCCAATGTGTCGGAATCATCCAATAGTGTGTGATTGTGGCCCGCATATGGGCATTCCTGCATCTGCAGGAACACTCCCCACTAGAGCATTGGGATCTGCATGAACACTGTCAACCGTGTTGCCCCCCGCCTCCCGCCTGTGTACCAGAGCCCTAGCTAGCTAGCACACAGTGTCCTTCGCTCCCACCTGCCCTCGCTGTTGTTAACAGAACTGCGGGAAACCAGTACCTGACAGGCGTGGGCAAAGGACACTGTTTTAGCTTCTTCTGTGGGGTTTATCGGCGGTTGGCGTCCAACGTTATGGTGCATTGGGGCCACCTACTGCACTGGAGCGCTCCCGCATTTGTACCGGAGTCCTAGATTAAAAATGGACCAATAGAAAGAAGCATTTGTGCAGATGCAGGAACGCCGCAAATCGCCGGCCGCAATTACACCCTTGACTGGATGACAGTTGCTATCCATTGGAACGCTGTGATTGGTTGCCCAGAATTCTGGGGCGGGGCTTAGCGAAGGGTTAATTTAGTGCCCACGTTTTTTCTCCTGTTCACAGCGATAGAAAGATGCTATGCTACACTGTCATGCTACACCGTCTCTTGTTCTCAAAAATAGGAAATAGAGGAACTCAATGGAAATAAGCCCTGTGATGTTATTGTCTTATTGAATGTAATTTTATTTGTGGATTTGATCCCATATGATAACATTTGAAAGCATGAATTACAACACTTATTTCTAAAGTGGTCCTCAATGTATGTGGGTCGTATATGGGTCGTGTGTGGGTCGTGTATGGGTCGTTTGAGGGGTCACGTCTGGGTCGTTCCACAAAAAGAGTGCCTTTTGCTTCTCATTGATATTTTAAGTAGAAATTGTGCACCAATATTTAATTTTAAAAGCCTGCTATATTAAATGAAGTGCCCTTGGCTTTAATATAGACCACATAGAGAATTCAAAAATCTGAATAAATGCTTGCTAAAGTGCAAAAATTCAGCATTTTGACAATGACATTGAAAGTCTAATAGTCAAACCATAGTGTAAAAACAGATGACATAGTTTTACTATTTTTGGTCATTTTCTGGTGTTTCGTGGAAAACTGAGCGGGTTGAGCATAACGTAGATAGACAGGCTAGAAATATTTTTGCAATTTCCTTTTTTTGTGAAGTTTGCATTGCCACTCCCTGCTGCACACAACAAGCTTCCATTCCCCCTGTCACGGGGGGATTCATGGCTGATTTAAGATGAAATCGTCAACCTTGTTACGGTCAACCCTGACACAGTCCACCTTGTTACGGTCAACATGTTACGGTCAACCCTGTTACTTTATTTGGCACTTAATAGGTACTTACTATAATCATTTTTATATTCACAATGGAAAATGTGTTTTTTATGAAGTTGAACATGTGCTCCTTCTGACAGAATGTTAAAATTAGGTGAAATCAAATGTGGTTTTTTTCCCACCAAGTTACACTTCTCAAAAAGGCACCGAATTGGTGGAACGATCCATGTAATATTTTCTGTTGGCTATTTTTAATTGTCAAATAAAAATAAATGATCAATCAATCAATCTCACCGTAAACTCAAACTCCAGAGCGCTGCCCACGTCGTCCAGTGTCTCCATAGCGCTCTCCCCCTTCACAGCCCCACTGAAGAACAGCTGGTGTGGCCGGGCCAGCCTGAATCAACACAGAAACAGACAGAGGGTTAGGGTTAGTGGGCTAATGGACAGAGCCTGACACAGCCTTATGGTACCATTGTTTACTGTGTCAGATTGACATTGGCTACTGAATCATAGGACTTGGTCCTGTTCAAATACCTCTGGAAAGGGTTCTATCTTTTCCATCCTTTCTGGGATATTTGAATTAGTGATGATTTGAAGGAGGGAGGGAGGGGGGGAGGGAGGGGCGAGGGAGGGAGGGAGGGAGGGAGGGGGAGGGGGGGCAAGGGAGGGAGGGAGGGATGGAGTGGGGAGGGAGGGAGGGGGGGAGGGAGGGAGGGGCGAGGGAGGGAGGGAGGGAGGGAGGGAGGGGGGGGAGGGAGGGGCGAGGGAGGGAGGGGGAGGGCGGGGAGGGGCAAGGGAGGGAGGGAGGGGGGGAGGGGCGAGGGAGGGAGGGGGGAGGGGCGAGGCGAGGGAGGGAGGGAGGGGGGAGGGAGGGGCGAGGGAGGGAGGGAGGGAGGGGGAGGTGGGCAAGGGAGGGAGGGAGGGAGGGAGGGATGTGGGGAGGGGCGAGAGGGAGGGAGGGAGGGAGGGAGGGAGGGAGGGAGGGGGGGAGGGGCGAGAGGGAGGGAGGGAGGGAGGGAGGGAGGGAGGGAGGGAGGGAGGGAGGGAGGGAGGGAGGGAGGGAGGGAGGGAGGGAGGGAGGGAGGGAGGTAATGCATTAGAGAAGCATTGGGACAAATCCTAAGTGATAACTTAGAGTGCAGTACTTACCCACTGACAGCCAGAGGGAGCTCTATGATGACTTTGGCCACGGCTGTGACTGGGGCCAGGTCTGGCTGCTCACTGATACTAAGGAGGAGACAACCCCGCACACAGTGAGGACACATTACATCATAGACAGTAGGAGGAAACTAACACTGAGTTAAATGGACCAACTGCTGAGGAGAGACACATGTAGACACTTAGGTTTCCTGGACACATATTAAGCTCAGGACCAAGAAGCACTTTCAGATTTTTTGATTGAGCATGGTTTTATGCTCAGGTCTAGGCTTATTTGGGTCCTGGAGACTGGCTCATTCAGGACCTAATCTTCAAGTAGTTGTCCATCCAGGACTTACGTAGCCAGCAGGAGGTTGACAGTGAGTTCCGTGGTCTCTATGGTGATAGCAGAGGTGCTGAGGATGATGTAGAACTTCAGTGTAGCATCTCTCTTCAGGGGGTTTCCCAGCTCGCACTCTGCCTGAGAGCCATTCTGATTGGCCTGACACACCACCTACACACAGGAAACAGTCAGGTTCAGCAGAGTTCCATTACCTCAGGAAGGATGGGAGACAGTAGCCAGTTAACTCAGGATGGATGGGAGACAGTAGCCAGTTAACTCAGGATGGATGGGAGACAGTAGCCAGTTAACTCAGGATGGATGGGATACAGTAGCCAGTTAACTCAGGATGGATGGGAGACAGTAGCCAGTTAACTCAGGATGGATGGGAGACAGTAGCCAGTTAACTCAGGATGGATGGGAGACAGTAGCCAGTTAACTCAGGATGGATGGGATACAGTAGCCAGTTAACTCAGGATGGATGGGAGACAGTAGCCAGTTAACTCAGGATGGATGGGAGACAGTAACCAGTTAACTCAGGATGGATGGGAGACAGTTAACTCCTCCAGTTAACTCCTTTGCTGATTTGACCATACATAGGGTTCTTCTACCCCCCCCCCCCCCCCCCCCCTTTACTCCACCCCCCCCCCCCCCCCCCCCCCAAAAAAAAAACTTGTAAGGTGATTATCCCACTGGCTATAAGGTGAATGCACCTATTTGCAAGTCGCTCTGGATAAGAGTGTCTGCTAAATGACGTAAATGTAAATGTAATAGGGCTCTGAGTTTTACGTGACCATAAGTAAGTCAGGGTTATTCCTGGCCAGGTCACGGGGTTAGATCCACTCTTGGATCGTAGTGTTCTGTACTAACTGGCTTAATAAAAAGGCATAGTATGTGCTGGAGAAATGGTGTGTGTGGGCTCTACTTTTACAAGCCAGAGGAGGACAGGGTGTCTGGCAGGGAGACCGGCAGCCTACCTGTTGTCCCCTGAAGCCAGAGTATGACAGGGTGTCTGGCAGGGAGACCACTAGCTGGGCGGCGTGGGCGTCGTCACCGTCCTCCTCGGGGTGCAGAGGGTCAGAGGGCATGTTGGTGACGGTCACCTCCAACACCACAGACCTCTGGTCAGTCAGAGAGAACACTGCCACCTCCTCATCATCTCTTGGTATGACATGAGGACGAGGAAAATATAAAAGAAGTGGTTAGATGTGAAGGAACAGAAGAGTGAAAACAAAATGGTGGAATGATACGTTACCACATCTCAGGAAGGAGGAGGACACACACAGAGTTGTTAGAGGAAGAGGAACAGCAGAATAGATACAATGGTTCCCAAATGAACTTTTTAAAAGGAACTCAGTACGGCTTTAAATTTACCCTTAAAAGTTGTAATAGTAGAATACAATTTCGTGAACAGTTTGTGTCCATGGAAATAGACGTGGCGCGTGCAGGGGGGGGGGGGGGGCATGTTCCCCAATGCTGAAAGGGGTGCCCTGAGTGAAAAAGTTTGGGAACCCCTGGAATAGAAGGTTAGAAGGTGATATGTTTAAACTCATAGTAAACAGCTATTGGAACAGCGCAATGCCTCATCTCTGGATATGAGAGAGGGTTAGGAAATATAAAAGCGTATTCCTACTAACTTTGGCAGAGGGGTGAAGAGGTCAGAGGTTATAGGTCGGGTTCCAAACTGGTAGGTGAACTTCAGGTTGCTCTGACAGATCTTATCATCACCACAGCCTTCCCTCAGGAAATTCACCTGCAACGGAGGAGACAGACTTCAGATCAGGCAAGGACATGGAAAAAAAGTCACTGTGGGAAACCACCCAAGTTGATCCTGTTGGTGTGGAACTGACCTCAGAGTGCAGGGTGTTGGAGGTGGCAACACTCAGTACAGGAGGTAGCGTGTGTCGTTCCTCTGGGTGAGTGTCTGAGGAGAACACGGGGGGTTTGATGGTGTGGGTGATGGTCAGGGAGATGGGACGCAGCTTGTCACGGATATTCTCCTGCACCGGAAAGAATGATTAAACGATTATTCAATGAGATTACATTATATGGAAGTCAATTGGTATCTATCTACAAATTATCTTGGAGTTTATGACTATAGCAGACCTGGGTTGAAATAATATTTGTTTTCATTCAGATTTTATTCAACTTTTTAGACTACTATTCATTTGATCATTTACAGATCAGCAAAATAAATCTTAAATACTAGTTCTTCCCAGGTTTGGAACACTATGCAACATCTAAAGCAGCAACAACAACAACAACAACAGCAACAACAACAACAACAACAACAACAACAACAACAAGCATCTGTTCTCGACTATCAGCCCTTACGTGTAGTTGGAAGGTGGCGCTCCGGCAGGCGGGATGACGTTGACCCTTCAGCTCCACCTCATCAATGTGTGTGTACTCCGCCTCCTGTGCACTCCGACCCAGGAAGCTAACACGGTGGGGCAGGCCCAGCTTCCTGCGCTCGGTGTCAGCCTCGAAGAGTAGGACCAGAGCTAGAGGGGAGGGAGGGAGGGAGGGAGGGAGGGAGGGAGGTAGGGGAAATGTCAGCACACCAGGGAAGAGCTCAGCTTACTTGAAGCACAGACTGACTGGAGTAACAAACATCATTCAACAAAGAAGAAATAACAATTTCTAAACAGAGGTGTAACTTACTGATGTCTGGTGAGTAAGACTCTGGATATGCAGTAAAGGTGAAGCAAACTTTGACCTCCACACTAACGACAGAAAACAACAGAGTTGACAGAGTCCTGTTTTAATTCACAACAGCAGAAACACAATAGCCTGGTTGCCAGTCTTCCACTAACTCCTTCATGGTTGGCTGAAGATGAAGAGAAGACTGGTAACCAGGCTATATGAACACACGAGACAAAGAGTATGATGTATCGGTGAATGCAACCTACCACACCCCATCTCTCCCCTTGCAGTTGTGTTGCTCCAAGTCAATATACTGCTGAGGTTCAACGAATACGTCCCGGGTCACATGAATGACCGGGTGAGACCTGTACAGAACCATCTTATCACCGAGAGAGCCTACTGCCAGGTCAGGGTACAGGTTCCCATCGATATCCAGGCCTCCTGAGATGGAGTAGCCGAACCTTTTCACCCCCTCGTCCACCCCGTCCAGGATCTGAGAGGGCGGAGTATAAAATAACGTAAATGATGGGAGGGGGTTAAATGGAATGGACAATAAAGCTTTTTGGAATTAAATTAAATTCTCACCTGTGCAGGCTTGGTGTGGATGCCTGAGGACGAGCCTCGGTAGATGAACACTTTGCCATCTCCGTCGAACGGAGCCCCCACAGCGATGTCTGGATGGAGAGAGACAAACACAGATATAAACTCCTGAATCAGGAGATTCTCCTGCCCCTGTGGGCCGTTCTGGCTTACTTTAATGGCAACGGCAGTATGCAGGATTTATGTTTTCAACAGTCGCTATACGTCCCAAATAGCACCCTATTCCCTACATAGTGCACCACTTGTGACCAGGGACCATAGGGGCTCTGGTAAAAAGTAGTGCACTACATAGGGAATAGGGTGCCTTTTGGGACACAGATTATATGTATGAACAGTTGCTCGGTCCCCTCTGTCCACTCAGTCCCTTCATGCAGTCGATGAATGCACTTTAAATAAAGTTTGATTTGATCAGGTCAGTCCTCACCATCATATCCGTCCCGGTCCAGGTCTCCTACATTGTTGACGGTCAGCCCAAACATGGAGTCATAGGTTCCGTTGAGCCTGATTGGCCGAGCATACTCCCAGTTACCGAATGGGTTCAGGAAGACGTATACAGCACCTCCGATCTCTGTCTTCCTGTCAAAGTAGTTAGGAGCTCCCACTATCAGGTCTGTCCAGCTGAGAGAGAGGACCGGGAGTTTAAAGTTTCAAAATGTATTTGGGTAAATCCGTTTGAATTGAATCAGTTTTTGACAGCAACCCTTTTCATTTAAACAAAACTTTCCATACATGTTTGGAAGAAGTGGTCAGAAAGTGACTTTTTAGACCTGAATTCCAAAACATTCAGGAGATAAAGGTGCTCAAAGTTGCAACTTATATATGCCACCTAAACTCAGCAAAAAACTCACTGTGAACTGCGTTTATTTTCAGCAAACGTGTAAATATTTGTATGAACATAACAAGATTCAACAACTGAGACATAAACTGAACACGTTCCACAGACATTTGACTAACAGAAATGGAATATTGTGTCCGTGAACAAAAGAGGGGGGGGGGGATCAAAATCAAAAGTAACAGTCAGTATCTGGTGTGGCCACCAGCTGCATTAAGTACTGCAGTGCATCTCCTCCTCATGGACTGCACCAGATTTGCCAGTTCTTGCTGTGAGATGTTACCCCACTCTTCCATCAAGGCACCTGCAAGGTCCCGTACATTTCTGGGGGGAATGGCCCTAGCCCTCACCCTCCGATCCAACAGGTCCCAGACGTGTTCAATGGGATTGAGATCCGGGCTCTTTGCTGGCCATGGCAGAACACTGACATTCCTGTCTTGCAGGAAATCACGCACAGAACGAGCAGTATGGCTGGTGGCATTGTCATGCTGGAGGGTCATGTCAGGATGAGCCTGCAGGAAGGGTACCACATGAGGGAGGAGGATGTCTTCCCTGTAACGCACAGCGTTGAGATTGCCTGCAATGACAACAAGCTCAGTCCGATGATGCTGTGACACACCGCCCCAGACCATGACGGACCCTCCACCTCCAAATCCATCCCGCTCCAGAGTACAAGCCTCGTGTGTAACGCTCATTCCTTCGATGATAAACGCGAATCCGACCATCACACCTGGTGAGACAAAACCGCGACTCGTCAGTGAAGAGCAGTTTTTGCCAGTCCTGTCTGGTCCAGCGACGATGGGTTTGTGCCCATAGGCAACGTTTTTGCCGTTGATGTCTGGAGGCATACAAGCCCTCAGTCCAGCCTCTCTCAGCCTATTGCGGACAGTCTGAGCACTGATGGAGGGATTGTGCGTTCCTGGTGTATCTCGGGCAGTTGTTGTTGCCATCCTGTACCTGTCCCACAGGTGTGCTGTTCGGATGTACCGATCCTGTGCAGGTGTTACACGTGGTCTGACACTGCGAGGACGATCAGCTGTCTGTCCTGTCTCCCTGTAGCGCTGTCTTAGGCGTCTCACAGTACGGACATTGCAATTTATTGCCCTGGCCACATCTGCAGTCCTCATGCCTCCTTGCAGCATGCCTAAGGCACGTTCACGCAGATGGGCAGGGACCCTGGGCATCTTTCTTTTGGTGTTTTTCATAGTCAGTAGAAAGGCTTCTATAGTGTCCTAAGTTTTCATAACTGTGACCTTAATTGCCTACCGTCTGTAAGCTGTTAGTGTCTTAACGACCGTTCCACAGGTGCATGTTCATTAATTGTTTATGGTTCATTGAACAAGCATGGGGAAACAGTGTTTAAACCCTTTACAATGAAGATCTGTGAAGTTATTTGGATTTCTACGAATTATCTTTGAAAGACAGGGTCCTGAAAAAGGGACGTTTATTTTTTTGCTGAGTTTATATACAGGGTCGGTGCCAGTACCGTAGTTACAATGTGCAGGACTACTGGAGTAATAAAGGTAAATATGTACATGTAAACAGGGGTAAAAAGTGACTGATGAATACTAATGGTGATAATAATCAATAGCAGCAGCATAAGAGGAGGGAGGGAGGGAGGGAGGGAGGGAGGGAGGGAGGGAGGGAGGGAGGGAGGGAGGGAGGGAGGGAGGGAGGGAGGGAGGGAGGGAGGGAGGGAATCTTGGATTCAAATGAGAAGATGATGAATACAAATGTGCAACATCTGTCACTCAGATAACATCCCCAATGGTTCCCAGGTTCTTCAGAAATCCTGGTCAGAGGATTCCCAGTTCTATGATTCCATCCTTTCCTAATCCCTCCCGATACCGGAAAACCTCCAACATTGATTTCTGAAAATCCTGGTTTATCTGGGGATTTTGCAACCTTACTCCCCCATCACTGTTGAGACATGGCTACAGAGTATCTGTGTATGCATTCCTTGTACACTGCTATCAATAGTATCATTAGTAGTAGTAGTAGACATGCAGTACATGTGACTCTCACCCGTCACTGTTGAGATCAGCCGTAGCCACAGAGTAGCCGAAGGAAGAAGCCAGTTCCTCTCCCCACAGGATGTGCTGTGGCACAAGGCGGTACATGTTGTCTTTACGCAGCAGCACCACCGCTCCCGTGTGATTGGCTCTCGGAGCCCCCGCCACAAAGGTCAGCTCCCCACGGCTCATTATGCCCTTAGCAGAGTCCACCGAGAATCCTGGAGCAAGGCATCACGGGATAACAGTTATTAGAAGTAGACTGTGTGTGTGTGTGTGTGTGTGTGTGTGTGTGTGTGTGTGTGTGTGTGTGTGTGTGTGTGTGTGTGTGTGGACTGTATATCGACCATAGTCTCTCTCTCTGTGAGCTCATCTCCTTCACTGTTCTCTCATCCCTGTTGTAATAAAATGTGGCCTAAGTGGCTATTGATTTAACGGCAAACACATGATGAGTGTAATGTCCCTTAGTTTGCAGGCAGCTCTCTCTGCCTGCCTGTCAGAGAGAGCTGCCTGCCTGTCAGAGAGAGCTGCCTGCCTGTCAGAGAGAGCTGCCTGCCTGTCAGAGAGAGCTGTCTGCCTGTCAAAGAGAGCTGCCTGCCTGTCAGAGAGAGCTGCCTGCATGTCAGAGAGAGCTGCCTGCCTGTCAGAATGAGCTGCCTGCCTGTCAGAGAGAGCTGCCTGCCTGTCAGAGAGAGCCGCCTGCCTGTCAGAGAGAGCCTGCCTGCCTGTCAGAGAGAGCTGCCTGCCTGTCAGAGAGAGCAGCCTGCCTGTCAGAGAGAGCAGCCTGCCTGTCAGAGAGAGCTGCCTGCCTGTCCGAGAGAGCAGCCTGCCTGTCAGAGAGAGCAGCCTGCCTGTCAGAGAGAGCTGCCTGCCTGTCAGAGAGAGCAGCCTGCCTGTCAGAGAGAGCAGCCTGCTTGTCAGAGAGAGCTGCCTGCCTGTCAGAGAGAGCTGCCTGCCTGTCAGAGAGAGCTGCCTGCCTGTCAGAGAGAGCAGCCTGCCTGTCAGAGAGAGCTGCCTGCCTGTCAGAGAGAGCTGCCTGCCTGTCAGAGAGAGCAGCCTGCCTGTCAGAGAGAGCTGCCTGCCTGTCAGAGAGAGCTGCCTGCCTGTCAGAGAGAGCCGCCTGCCTGTCAGAGAGAGCCGCCTGCCTGTCAGAGAGAGCCGCCTGCCTGTCAGAGAGAGCCGCCTGCCTGTCAGAGAGAGCCGCCTGCCTGTCAGAGAGAGCCGCCTGCCTGTCAGAGAGAGCTGCCTGCCTGTCAGAGAGAGCTGCCTGCCTGTCAGAGAGAGCAGGGTGTGTATGTGTGTGTGTTTATGTCTTCTCCTTCATACAGAGATAAAGACTAGGCCCATGTGTGTGGTAGGAAGACAAACATGAGGTAATGTCTTAGCAGATCCATGGTGTTACTATAATGCAGCAGATGTTCCTGCTCAGGAAGCATGTAAACAGAGCAGTCTAGCATTCATCTTCATTTCTACTTGAATGGGATTTACTCCCTCGGGATTGTGAGGGGTGTGTCTGCATACAAATCAGGTAGAGTGAAATAGTGAAAATAGTGAAAGAGGAGGGAATTGAACGTGCACGTGGGTGTGACATGAGCAAGTGAAAATGTAACTTTGTTTCAACAACCTGTGAAAAATATCAGATACAAATCAAATAATTTAAAAAAAGAAACAGGCAAACACACTATACAGCTACAGCTATATTCTATTCCAACATGCGGCGGTGTGAGGGGGAGAAGAGAGGAGAGGATTGGCAGGGACCTGTGTTAGTCCAGCGTCAACATGCAGGGGGACGCTCAGAGACAAACACAGCGACTGCGTCTGAAAACATTACTAGCCATCAAATCCTTGGAAACAAGGATAGAGAAAGCAATGATTTGACAGCTAGTAACGTTTTTCAAACAGGCATAAAGACAGACGAAAGCATCTGGTAGACAAACAGACACACAGACACATACTGAGCGGCTCCAGGGAGACAGGTGTGTGGAATGCTACAGTTGGAGCTGTGAACCAGTAAAACAAAGGCCCAAATATCACAGAAGTCACATTACAACTCCAGTAAGGCTTTTAGTGGCCACCCGGACTATTTACATTGACATCCCACTCCATTTGTTTTTACACTGCTGCTACTCGCTGTTTATTATCTATGCATAGTCACTTTACCCCTACCTACATGTACAAATGACCTCGACCAACCTGTAGCCCCGCACATTGACTCGGTACCGGTACCCCCTGTATATAGCCTCGTTATTGTTATTTTATTGTGTTACTTTTTATTTTTATTTAATTTTTTACTTTATTTAGTAAATATTTTCTTAACTCTTTCTTGAACTGAATTGTTGGTTAAGGGCTTGTAAGTAAGCATTTCACGGTAAGGTCTACACCTGTTGTAATCGGCGCATGTGACAAATAAAATGTGATTTGATTTGATTAGTGAGGCCTTTAGTGACGGATGACAGCTACGTTTTCCTTTTACGCAGCACTCTGATCTGCTCTTTCTTTTACTCAGAAGTCCAATCTTCTATGTAAAGATATAAAGGGAACCGAGGCTTTATCCTGCAATGTTTTTAAAAGCCGAATGGCGCACAATGGGTTGGGAAATGGGGCCCCTGAGGAACGACATCAAACACAGTTGTGTTGTGCAGCTGTCAAAAGTGTCAACGCTCACGGTTGTAAGGTTTATGTTGGGTTAGACTATGTGGTAAAAAAAAATTAAAAGTTACATAGCCCTAGAATCAACTGAAAGCTACACTGTAAATTGATCTTAATGGATCTAAATATATTGTTGCTACTTTACTTACATTATCTGATGTCATATTTTATCAGTAGTTTTCAGTGGGGGGTTTTCTTTTAACGGAACATCGTGTGAGTCCGAGATTTAAAAATCTAGAAAACTGACATTTCGCTTTTCATTGGCTGTATTTATTTTGGCAGGAATTCTGGAAAAACTCGGCCTGACTGATCAGTTGACTAGGCGGGGCTCCCTATCCAATGATCATCTGATTTAATGAGGAGAAACACAGTGTAAAACTGGTGCAGCTGGGTACTGACTGGATACTATGGATCACTCAGTCGAGAGACTAGGGGCCAGTTTCCCAGACACATATGAAGCCTAGTCCAGGACTAAGAATTACTTTCAAAAGAGAGTCTCCATTGAGCACATGCTTTTCAGTCCAGAACTAGGCTGAAACTGTTTCCGGGAAACAAGCCCTATACAGAAAACATTATATTATTGTACTATATATTATACTATATATCATACTATTATACTATATATTATACTATTATACTATATATCATACTATTATTATACTATATATCATACTATATATTATGCTATATACTATAGTATTATTATACTATATATTATTCTATATATCATACTATTATTGTACTATATATTATACTATATATCATACTATTATTATACTATATATCATACTATTATTATACTATATGTTATACTATATATCATACTATATAATATACTATATATCATACTATATATTATACTATATATCATACTATATATTATACTATTATTATACTATATATTATACTATTATTATACTATATGTTATACTATTATCATACTATATATTATACTATATATCATACTATTATTATACTATTATTATACTATATGTTATACTATATATCATACTATCTATTATACTATATATCATACTATATATTATACTATTATTATACTATATATTATACTATTATTATACTATACACTGAGTGTACTAAACATTAAGAACACTTTCCTAATATATGGCCCATGTTGACTCCAGTGCTTCCCACAGTTGTATCAAGTTAGCTGGATGTCCTTTGGGTGGTGGACCATTCTTGTTACACACGGGAAACTGTTGAGCGTGAAAAACCCAGCAGTGTTGCAGTTCTTGACACAAACCGGTGTGCCTACTACCATACCCTGTTCAAAGGCACTTCAATCTTTTGTTTTTGCTCCAGGAGCGCCGTTTTACTATGGCTGACGCTGTAGAACAACACATTACACTGCACTTATCATACTACTATGGCTGACCCTGTAAAACAACACATTACACTGCACCTATCATACTACTATGGCTGACCCTGTAAAAACAACACATTTCACTGCACCTATCCGGTGTATGTGACAATAAAGCAATGAAACAATAATAATTCTGCATTTACATTTAATTTAATTCTGAATTTAACTAAACTGAAAAATAACCAGTAACAACACTACTGTCTGTCTATAGAAAACCAATAATAACACTACTGTCTGTCTATAAATAACCAGTAATAACACTACTGTCTGTCTATAGATACCCAGTAATAACACTACTGTCTGTCTATAAATAACCAGTAATAACACTACTGTCTGTCTATAAATAACCAGTAATAACACTACTGTCTGTCTATAAATAACCAGTAATAACACTACTGTCTGTCTATAAATAACCAGTAATAACACTACTGTCTGTCTATAAATAACCAGTAATAACACTACTGTCTGTCTATAAATAACCAGTAATAACACTACTGTCTGTCTATAGATAACCAGTAATAACACTACTGTCTGTCTATAAATAACCAGTAATAACACTACTGTCTGTCTATAAATAACCAGTAATAACACTACTGTCTGTCTATAAATAACCAGTAATAACACTACTGTCTGTCTATAAATAACCAGTAATAACACTACTGTCTGTCTATAGATAACCAGTAATAGCTCTACTGTCTGTTAGTAAGCCTGCATAGCTACATATGTATGTCCAGTCATTATGTCATTTGGTTAGAGGATCAGGATCGATGGAGGCATGCTGCCAGTTAGAAGTGAGGGGGTCAAAGGTTACAATGGGCATTGAGGATGTGGAGGAGGAGTGATCGTCATGGAGAAGGGATAAGGCTTCCCAAATGGAACCCTATTCCCTTTATAGTGCACTACTTTTGACCAGGGACCGTAGGGCTCTAGGGACCATAGGGCTCTGGTAAAAAGTAATGCAATATGCAGGCAATAGGGTTCCATTTGGGACGTAACCCGGTTGGTTTTTACAGAGGAGGAGGATGTGAATAAAGAGATTCAGAGGTTTCTAATAGATCCACACGGTTGATGGGAACAATCGATCCGACGGACAAAAACGTTTTTTGTTTAAGAGTCCATTAGCTATCTAAAATGGGAATGAGGAAGTATCTATGTATCCAAGGACTGCTGAGTCTAAACTATTTATTTAAATGCAGATGTTGTAAATGCTCTACTCCGATGGCCTTCACTGTGAGTGCAGTAGCACTGTGACACCGTTACTATGGGATATGGTTTTCCATGCAGCAGTCCTCCATTAACAAGGTGATCTCTGAACACTTGGTTCGCTGTGAGATTTGTCTTTCTAAATTCTGCTTTACTTACTTCTTTCACATTAAACACCTTCATTTACTTAGAAAGGTGACTTGTATCTACTACATGTAGACAAGAATGTAGACATGGAATCCACCACCAAGGTACCCTGGACAGCTCCAGACCCCTACACCATACAGACTGACAGGCCTTCCAGACCCCTACACCATACAGACTGACAGACTGACAGGCCTTCCAGACCCCTACACCATACAGACTGACAGACTGACAGACTGACAAGCCTTCCAGACCCCTACACCATACAGACTGACAGGCCTTCCAGACCCCTACACCATACAGACTGACAGACTGACAGACTGACAGGCCTTCCAGACCCCTACACCATACAGACTGACAGACTGACAGACTGACAGGCCTTCCAGACCCCTACACCATACAGACTGACAGGCCTTCCAGACCCCTACACCATACAGACTGACAGACTGACAGACTGACAGGCCTTCCAGACCCCTACACCATACAGACTGACAGACTGACAGACTGACAGGCCTTCCAGACCCCTACACCATACAGACTGACAGGCCTTCCAGACCCCTACACCATACAGACTGACAGACTGACAGGCCTTCCAGACCCCTACACCATACAGACTGACAGACTGACAGGCCTTCCAGACCCCTACACCATACAGACTGACAGACTGACAGGCTTTACAGACCCCTACACCATACAGACTGACAGACTGACAGACTAACAGACCCCTACACCATACAGACTGACAGACTGACAGACTGACAGACCCCTACACCATACAGACTGACAGACTTACAGGCCTTCCAGACCCCTACACCATACAGACTGACAGGCCTTCCAGACCCCTACACCATACAGACTGACAGACTGACAGGCCTTCCAGACCCCTACACCATACAGACTGACAGCCTGACAGACTGACAGGCCTTCCAGACCCCTACACCACACAGACTGACAGACTGTAACACAGAGAGACATGCAGAACAGACAGGGGTCTAATCTACATAGATTCTACACAAGTTCTACAGCAGAGAAGGGCTAGCAGTGAGCACACACCAACACAGGGGGTTAGGGTAGATGGGAGTGTCAGGGTAAACCAACACAGGGGGTAAGGGTAGATGGGAGTGTCAGGGTAAACCAACACAGGGGGTAAGGGTAGATGGGAGTGTCAGGGTAAACCAACACAGGGGGTAAGGGTAGATGGGAGTGTCAGGGTAAACCAACACAGGGGGTAAGGGTAGATGGGAGTGTCAGGGTAAACCAACACAGGGGGTAAGGGAAGGGGTAGATGGGAGTGTCAGGGTAAACCAACACAGGGGGTTAGGGTAGATGGGAGTGTCAGGGTAAACCAACACAGGGGGTAAGGGTAGATGGGAGTGGCAGGGTAAACCAACACAGGGGGTAAGGGTAGATGGGAGTGTCAGGGTAAACCAACACAGGGGGTTAGGGTAGATGGGAGTGGCAGGGTAAACCAACACAGGGGGTTAGGGTAGATGGGAGTGTCAGGGTAAACCAACACAGGGGGTAAGGGTAGATGGGAGTGTCAGGGTAAATCTACAGTATGTTTCACTACAACATCTCACTCCCAGCTACAAACCTAAGTAGCTATTCTGGGCTATGTCCTCAAACACGGGCCGGCTGGAGTGTGGCTCCAGAGTTTTGTACACCAGGGCATCTTCATCAGGACTAGCCATGAACAAGAGCCCTGTGGCCCGAGAGAGAAAGAGAGAGAGAGGAAGTGTGGGGGGGGTGGAGGAGAGGTGGTGAGGGGGAACAGTGACCAAGAGAGAGAGAGAGAGAGAGAGAGAGAGAGAGAGAGAGAGAGAGAGAGAGAGAGAGAGAGAGAGAGAGAGAGAAAGAAAGGGGGGGGGGGGAGCGGGAGTGCAGGTGAGAAAGAACAGTGCTGTGATTGTGTGTGTTCTTCTTCCTGGTATCGCAGTGGTTTGTGGGTAAACCACTGGTACCCAACAGAAGGACGACAAGACTGACTCACACTGGACCCAAAATTAGATCTGTTTGTGATTTTTAGCCAACTTCTCACACATGTACTGTATGGCATTGGCATGACAACAGAGTAGTTCGCTAAAGTACAAGCTGTTCTGCGACCAGTCTATAACAAGCCCTGATGACTGTGGGATAATAATATTCCTATCCTCTTAAGTGTTATTATATTGTCATATTTCTGACCCATGATTGGTCCATTCATACGGTAGCTACTTGGTGTGGGAAAGCATTCAGAACATTGAGGTGGAGTGGAGCTGTCTGGATTCAGCTCTGGTGAGTCACACTCCCTCTTACACAGAGCAGGGTCAGGGATGGCCCCTACGGACTGCAGAGAAACCAAGGGTCTGAAATTACACCCTATTCTCTGCCTAGTCCACTCATAAGCAGTCCACTATATAAAGGTATAGGGCGCCATTTGGGACGCATCCCCAGGACTTCCCCCCTGGTCAGCACTACACCAGTCTGGACCGGTTTAATCTAGGCTTGTCTGCCTTTCTACAGCCACGTTGGCAGCTACCCTGAGTCCTCTAGGTCTGGGGGTATTTATTTTGGGTACAGTGTGTCGTCAGTCTGTTGTTGTTGTTGTCCTTCCCTGGCCCTCTCTCCTGTCCTGTCCTGTGCTCAGTGATCTCCGGAGGGACAGGGCAGCAGGCTGGTGGCTGGCTGTGTGAGAGGAGCAGCCGAGGGCAGGGACGGTCCTACCCAGGTAACTATGTGAGGGAACTGGGATCAGCTGAGCGTTCAGCTGTTTCTCATCCGCCACCTCATAAGGCCCGTCGTCATAGAAACCAAGATCCAACAGAGTCTGGTTTAGCAGCTGGACACGCATCTCTCCTGGAAGGAACAGAGTTAGAGGACACAGACAGACAGATAGACACAGATAGACAGACAGACAGACAGACAGACAGACAGACAGAAACACAGACACAGACAGACACAGACAGACACAGACAGATAGACTCAGACACAGACAGACACAGACAGACAGACAGACAGACATACAGACAGACAGACAGACAGACAGACAGACAGACAGACACAGACACAGACAGACAGACAGACAGACAGACAGACAGACAGACAGACAGACAGACAGACAGACAGACAGACAGACAGACAGACAGACACAGATAGACACAGACAGACACAGAAAGACTCACAAACACAGACAGACAGAAACACAGACACAGACACACACACACAGACAGACATACACACAGACACACAGACACACAGAAAGACATGCGTACACAGACAAGCACGCACACGCACAGACAAGCACCCACACACACACACACACACACACACACACACACACACACACACACACACAGAGAGAGAGAGCGACAACTCCCACACACACCTTTTTTTAAACACATAGATATCCACAGGACAATGTAATCAATGGGGTTACACAATGCTAATGTCAAGTACCATATGATGTTAATTGTTACTCCACCTAAGGCCTGTATAACATATGATACAGTGATCCATAATTCATATTGATCACTGATGTCTGACTATGGCAGTTCCATCAATCAGTCCAATAACTAACAGCTGGGAATCAATAATTTTGATCCATCAGTATGACTACTAAGGCCAATCAGTATATTGATTAGCTTATAAATCAATGATTTGCCCAAGGATGGAAATGCAATTTTATGAAAACTGAATTATGACTTTTGGGTAGTTTTTATAACGATCTGCTGTTTGACATGTGTCTCTGGGCATGAGCTCAGCTAGCTAATGTTACAATTATGCTGCTTAATCCATTTAGTGAGGCAGTTTCCTCTTTCTTTGATTAGACCACATTTGAGGTCTAAAACACATCTGACAACAAGCTTAGATTTTTTGTGAACTATCATTTTAATCACCTCAGGTGTCAGTCTCAACTATTTAACCTTCCTTTATACAGGTTTGTCTCATTGAGATAAAAAAAAAAGTATGTCACCGTACCTTTCCAGTTGTACGTTCCTGGAGCTCCGAACATTATATATTGGTTGTCAGGTGTGAAGGCAGCAGACATGCCCTGCTGACAGAAGCCAAACTGTTCGTGTCCCTGGGGTCGCCCCTCACAGAACTTCCACTCCCCTCCATCCAGGTCATCCCTTTCTGTCAGGTCCTCACTCAGGACGTAGCAACGCCCGATGGGGTCCCGCGTCTCCGACGGCAGGCCCACACGGTGACGAAGCTCATACAGGTGGGCACAGGTCTGGAGAGGGGCAGGGGGATAGCACCATATCAGTAACTGGAAGAAATGGTCTCGTATATACTACAGACAAAGTTTGATCTCAGATCTGTTTGTGAGCACGTCTAGAGAAGCTGGCTACCGTAAGTAACTGGAAGAGACGGTCTACTACATACATAGCCTGGTCTGGAGAGAGGCAGAACCAGTAGTAGTACAATCTCAGCATTGGGCCCTGGTCTACTTATTACAGTACAGACATAGCCTGGTCTACTTATTACAGTACAGACATAGCCTGGTCTACTTATTACAGTACAGACATAGCCTGGTCTACTTATTACAGTACAGACATAGCCTGGTCTACTTATTACAGTACAGACATAGCCTGGTCTACTTATTACAGTACAGACATAGCCTGGTCCCAGATATGTTTGTGCGGTCTTGCCAACTCCTATGGCACAATGACAATAACCCTAGGAGCAGAAACTGATCTGGGACCAGGGCCCAGACTACTACAGACATGCTTAGTACCAGGAGTTTTCCCTTTACTTACCACCACCTTTCCTCCAATCCCCTGGCTCTTGACTGTTACTCCTAGCCACTGGTTGTCCTTGCTCTCGCTCTCAAGGTTTACATCTCCATCGATGTCCACTCGCTCGCAGTCAAACTCCTCGCCTTCGATCGGACAGCGGTACAGGGCGCCAGGACGCTGTCTCCGCATGAGGCCCAGTCCTCTGGCCCGGGGAGCCCCCACCAGTATCCTGGAAGACACAACACATCAGATCGTTACTGGGAGCACAGTCTCATGACTGACCCAGACACAATCTATATAGTATATGACCAGAGCACAGTCTCATGACAGACCCAGACACAATCTACAGTCGTGGTCAAAAGTTTTGAGAATGACACAAATCTTTAATTTTCACAATGTCTGCTGCCTCAGTTTTTTTGATGACAATTTGCATATACTCCAGAATGTTATGAAGAGTGATCAGATGAATTGCAATTAATTGCAAAGTCCCTCTTTGCCATGAAAATGAACTTAAATCCCAAAAAACATGTCCACTGCATTTCAGCCCTGCCACAAAAGGACCAGTTGACATCATGTCAGTGATTCTCTCGTTAACACTTGTGAGAGTGTGGACGAGGACAAGGCTGGAGATCACTCTGTCATGCTGATTGAGTTAGAATAACAGACTGGAAGTTTAAAAAGGAGGGTGGTGCTTGAAATCATTGTTCTTCCTCTGTTAACCATGGTTACCTGCAAGGAAACAAATGCCGTCATCATTGCTTTGCACAAAAAGGGCTTCACAGGCAAGGATATTGCTGCTAGTAAGATTGCACCTAAATCAACCATTTATCGGATCATCAAGAACTTCAAGGAGAGAGGTTCAATTGTTGTGAAGAAGGCTTCAGGGCGCCCAAGAAACTCCAGCAAGCGCCAGGACCGTCTCCTAAAGTTGATTCAGCTACGGGATCGGGGCACCACCAGTGCAGAGCTTGCTCAGGAATGGCAGCAGGCAGGTGTGAGTGCATCTGCACGCACAGTGAGGCGAAGACTTTTGGAGGATGGCCTGGTGTCAAGAAGGGCAGCGAGGAAGCCACTTCTCTCCAGGAAAAACATCAGGGACAGACTGATATTCTGCAAAAGGTACAGGGATTGGACTGCTGAGGACTGGGGTAAAGTCATTTTCTCTGATGAATCCCCATTCCGATTGTTTGGGGAATCTGGAAAAAAGCTTGTCCGGAGAAGACAAGGTGAGCGCTACCATCAGTCCTGTGTCATGCCAACCGTAAAGCATCCTGAGACAATTCATGTGTGGGGTTGCTTCTCAGCCAAGGGAGTGGGCTCACTCACAATGTTGCCTAAGAACACAGCCATGAATAAAGAATGGTACCAACACATCCTCCGAGAGCAACTTCTCCCAACCAATCAAGAACAGTTTGGTGATGAACAATGCCTTTTCCAACATGATGGAGCACCTTGCCATAAGGCAAAAGTGATAACTAAGTGGCTCGGGGAACAAAACATCAACATTTTGGGTCCATGGCCAGGAAACTCCCCAGATCTTAATCCCATTGAGAACTTGTGGTCAATCCTCAAGAGGCGAGTGGACAAACAAAAACCCACAAATTCTGACAAACTCCAAGCATTGATTATGCAAGAATGGCCTGCCATCAGTCAGGATGTGGCCCAGAAGTTAATTGACAGCATGCCAGGGCGGATTGCAGAGGTCTTGAAAAAGGTCAACACTGCAAATATTGACTCTTTGCATAAACTTAATGTAATTGTCAATAAAAGCCTTTGACACTTATGGAAGGCTTGTAATTATACTTCAGTATACCACAGTAACATCTGACAAAAATATCTAAAAACACTGAAGCAGCAAACTTTGTGAAGACCAATACTTGTGCCATTCTCAAAACTTTTGACCACGACTGTATATAGTAGCCGGCCAGAGCACAGTCTCATGACAGACCCAGACACAATCTATTGAGTAGCCGGCCAGAACATGCAAGATTTGGTTCTTGGTTCATGCCATTTTTTTGCAAACACTTTAATCCAAAGAAATTTACATCAGTGAGTGCATACAATTTAGTATATATGACCCAAGCTGGGATTCAGTATTTGACTGGGAGCATGGCTACAGGCCCAGGAGTGTTTCCTGGCCATATCACCTGACCAGGAAACACTCAGGGCACAATACCGTAGTTATATGGCTTTTATTGGGACCTGGGCCCCTGTTCACTGTCACGATCGTTGGAGGAAGTGGACCAATGCGCAGCGGTGATGAGTGAACATACTTTTATTATATTTACCACACAAAAAACAAAACAACAAAACGATACGTGACGTCCTAGGTAACAGACACAAACCATACCACGGAACAAGATCCCACAAAACACTGTGGCAAAACAGGCTGCCTAAGTATGGTTCCCAATCAGAGACAACAAGCAACAGCTGACACTCGTTGCCTCTGATTGAGAACCACACCGGCCAACACAGAAAACACATCAGCTAGATAAAGAACCTAGAACACAAACACATAGAAACTACACACCCTGGCTCAACATAACAGAGTCCCAGAGCCAGGGCGTGACATTCACGAAGCATCACAGAGTAGGAGATCTATGATCAGTTTTGCCACTTAGATTATACTGAATAAGATTATATGGACAGGGAAGACCTGATCCTAGATCTGAGACACTTTATAAATACGGTCGCTGGAGTTGTTCCTGCATGGTCAGGTCACGTGGTCAGGAAACAGGAAACACCCTACTGAGATATTTTAGATGTTGTGTATTTGACGTGTTGTTTACAACAACAACCTCAGTTACTTTCGGGCGAGGTCACTATTCACCAACACGCAAAGCTACAGTAGCCTGTCAATACATTACTACAAGGTAGTTCCTAACACTGATACTACTACGTGTTTATCATGATTCTTTCCCTCTCCTATCTTTTGTAACCGTTGGGGACCCAGAAAAAGGTATTTGTTTTCAGTGCTGTGGTGGGTGCTGATATTTTGGGGTCGTGGTTCTGGCCTTATACGGGCTGGCTGGTCCAGGCAGGGGGCTATTTAAAACTCACTGTTGAACCACATTCCACCCAACCAACCCTCTCCTCTCTGGCACAAGGGCACGGAAGCAAGACACAGAGAAACACAGTGAGAGAGGGGGCGAAAGAGAGGGAGAGATAGAGAGAGAGAGAGAGAGAGAGAGAGAGAGAGAGAGAGAGAGAGAGAGAGAGAGAGAGAGAGAGTGAGAGAGAGAGAGAGAGAGAGAGAGAGAGAGAGGAGAGAGGCCAATGGATGGGGAGAGAGAGAGAGAAAAAAACAGAGAGAACGAGAGAGAGAGAGAGAGAGAGAGAGAGAGAGAGAGAGACAGAGGGGAAAGAGAGAGAGAGAGAGAGAGAGAGAGAGAGAGAGAGAGAGAGAGAGAGAGAGAGAGAGAGAGAGAGAAAGAGAGCGAGAGAGAGAGAGCAAAGAAAATGAACTCACAGGAGAAAACATTTAAAAGTAAAAAATGACTGTTTTTATTGGCAGTTTCAAAACACTGTCTCCTGTTTCATGCCTATTGGACCAATTCATTAGTTTGGGAGGGTTTTGTCTGATATTGATATGTGCAAGCAGCACACGTATATTACAGCTTTCCCAACTGTCCGCTGCACCTCCTGGCTATAAATATGGGTTAGCTGATAGCACTAAAGAAACCTGACAGACAGACAAACAGACAGAGGCCTGATGGGTGAGGGGTGAGGGGTGAGGGGCGAGGGGCGAGGCCTGAGGGGTGAGGGGCGAGGGGTGAGGCTAGAGGGGTGAGGGGTGAGGGGTGAGGGGTGAGGGGTGAGGGGCGAGGGGTGAGGCTAGAGGGGTGAGGGGCGAGGGGTGAGGCTAGAGGGGTGATGGGTGAGGGGTGAGGGGCGAGGGGTGTGGCTAGAGGGGTGTGGCTAGAGGGGTGAGGCCTGAGGGGTGAGGGGTGAGGGGTGAGGCCTGAGGGGTGAGGGGTGAGGGGTGAGGGGTGAGCAGGGCGGGCAGCAGGGCTCTGTAAGTCATCTGCACCACACTACAACTGGGTGACAGTAGGTATGGGGTACGGTACCGGATACTAATCTGAGATATCACACTCAGTCTCTCTGTGTGAACCAAGACTAAGATGGAAGGTGGTGGGTAGGAGGGATGGAGGGATGGAAGGGTGGAGAGGAGGAGGGGTGGATGGGAGGAGAGGTCTAGGGATGGAGGGGTGGAGGGGAGGATGGGTGGAGGATGGAAGGGTGGAGGGGAGGAGGGGAGGAGGGGAGGAGGGGTGGAGGGGAGGAGGGGAGGAGGGGAGGAGGGGAGGAGGGGTGGAGGGGGTGGAGGGATGGAAGGGTGGAGGGGAGGAGGGGAGGAGGGGAGGAGGAATGGAGGGGTGGAGGGATGGAGGGATGGAAGGGTGGAGGGGAGGAGGGGAGGAGGGGAGGAGGGGAGGAGGAATGGAGGGGTGGAGGGATGGAGGGGAGGAGGGGAGGAGGGGAGGAGGGGAGGAGGGGAGGAGGGGAGGAGG
>CM062482.1:7751992-7815418 GCA_031479575.1 Coregonus ussuriensis | reverse complement strand
GCCTCAGCTACTCTGTCACTGCCTTGGGGGGGGTGCCATTCCTTGGGTGACTCAGAAGGCTTCCCATATCTCTATATCAGGTCGTCGGGGATTGTGTCTGCTGCCAGTACATCCCCCCCCCCCACCCCTCTCAGACAGAGGGCTTCCCATATCTCTATACCAGTGGCTGCTGCCAGTTACCTCTCAGACAGAGGGCTTCCCATATCTCTATATCAGTGGCTGCTGCCAGTTACCTCTCAGACAGAGGGCTTCCCATATCGCTATACCAGTGGCTGCTGCCAGTTACCTCTCAGACAGAGGGCTTCCCATATCTCTATATCAGTGGCTGCTGCCAGTTACCTCTCAGACAGAGGGCTTCCCATATCTCTATACCAGTGGCTGCTGCCAGTTACCTCTCAGACAGAGGGCTTCCCATATCTCTATACCAGTGGCTGCTGCCAGTTACCTCTCAGACAGAGGGCTTCCCATATCTCTATACCAGTGGCTGCTGCCAGTTACCTCTCAGACAGAGGGCTTCCCATATCTCTATTTCAGTGGCTGCTGCCAGTTACCTCTCAGACAGAGGGCTTCCCATATCTCTATTTCAGTGGCTGCTGCCAGTTACCTCTCAGACAGAGGGCTTCCCATATCTCTATATCAGTGGCTGCTGCCAGTTACCTCTCAGACAGAGGGCTTCCCATATCTCTATACAAGTGGCTGCTGCCAGTTACCTCTCAGACAGAGGGCTTCCCATATCTCTATATCAGTGGCTGCTGCCAGTTACCTCTCAGACAGAGGGCTTCCCATATCTCTATACCAGTGGCTGCTGCTATACGACACATACTGCCTGTAGGCTGGCCCCAGATCTGTTTGGGCTGTCTTGCCAACTCCTAATGTCATTGTCACAATAAACACCTATGGGACTAAGCTATACTGCTACCAATAAAGAGATAGGATACCAAGTGGAGAGAGAGACACACACCTTCTGTTCCCATTGACTTTGACAGGCTAATGTTTAGACACAGACACTGTGTAATCAAACCAGAAAGCAAATCAGCATATCCACAAAGAAACTTGAGAGAATACGTTCTGAGGGAAAACAGAGTGGGAGCAATATTCTGATGAGTGGTATTACTCTACTTAAAGACGTGCCAGATAATCCCATAAGGAATGGAGTTCGCAACTTCACGCACAGATAAACCATTCAATAATTCATTCCATATTAAGAGCCAGTTTGAGGCCCAGGCCTGGTCTACAGACCGGATGATGCTGATACCCTGACTGGAGGCTCTGCTGCCCTACACTGACACCTAAACACTGTCCCTGGGTAGAAGTTTCCCTTAGGCAGCGATCTAGGATAAGCTAACACTCCCCAAATCCAAACCTCAACCATTAGGAGAGAGAGAGAGAGAGAGAGAGAGAGAGAGAGAGAGAGAGAGAGAGAGAGAGAGAGAGAGAGAGAGAGAGAGAGAGAGAGAGAGAGAGAGAGAGAGAGAGAGAGAGAGAGAGAGAGAGAGAGAGAGAGAGAGAAAGAAAGAAAGAAAGAAAGAAAGAAAGAGAGAGAGAGAGAGAGAGAGAGACAGAGAGAGAGAGAGAGAGACAGACAGAGAGAGAGAGAGAAAGAAAGAGAGAGAGAGAGAGGCAGACAGAGAGAGAGAGAGAGAGAGAGAGAGAGAGAGAGAGAGAGAGAGAGAGAGAGAGAGACAGCTGCAATACAATACAAGTTGAATGACTATCCAGTGAGTAGATTTTAGTCATAATCGACTTTTTCATGCTTGGGATGATTAACCTAGACTCAACGTATCTAGAGTTTCACTGATGACGTATTGCCTTTAGTATCCCATAATTGCACTGTCTGCAGCCCTGGACTATGCAAATTCACGAACCGTCTATATTCTCACTTAATATAATACATTATGTAGTCAGAAACAATAGCTGAAGGTTAAAATTAACAAAAGTGTGGAAAAGCAAACATATTCCAACAATTTTGATGATCCTTATAGTAGAATAGACTAGAATACTGTAGAATAGAATATAGCTGAGGTGGAAACGGCTGCAGAACTATATTTTCTCCATAATTTGTTGTTGAACTCTTGTAAATGAGTTCAACAAATGGTAACTTATCCAACCTAACCACACCCAGCCAATCAATATTTGAATGGCCATTTCCAGCAAAGATGGGGGAATGATTGGCCCTCAGGTCCCAAGTCTAAAGATCCAACAACCACCATTACAACCCTCTCTCCACAAATAGGAGCCCTATGTCTATCTTACCTCCAGAATCCATGAGGTGTACCTGTGTTAGATATTAATTTGATACAGGGAGGGGTGCAATAAACATTATTTTTAAATGATACCAAGCATACAGATGGATGTATTAGATCTAATAGAAAATAGTGGAAGACTGACAACTAAGTATAAAATTACATGAATAAGACAACTGAAATGCAACCAACCAGGAGGCAGTACGAGGCAGTTATACATGCACACAGCTAGCCTAAGAGAATGCCTAATTGCTTAATCTGCATCCAGTCCACACAGTACATTTCTCCCACTTAAATGCTGAGTTAAAATGTGGCCAAGCGACTGACTGGTGCTCTAGCATTCCAACCACACTGCCTGGTCCCATCTGGTCTGCCTGTTCTGTTCTGCTTCAGTAAGCAGAATAGTCCTGGGAGGCCTTCATATCCTTCAGATGCTGTCTGGCCTCCAGGCCACAGCAATAATAGCTCAGACACACCGGGAAGGACTGTCAAACGTTTGCCTGCCAACAGTAGTTAGCACCTCTGAACAGAGTGTCGGCAGTCAATCTATTTTGTGTTCACACGGTAAAAACTTGTTGATACTAGCCATATGGCCACAGCTAGATAACTACCTAGCAAGACGACGAAGAAACAATTTAATTCACTCTCCATAATCCCATAGCAAAATGTTTAGCTAGCTAGTTAATGTTAGCATATCCACTAGCTAGCACAACATAGCTAGCTAGCTAGGTAGGGACATTGCACTAACTCGGCAGCTAACACAGGCAGCTGTTTCATGGAAACTAATTGTGATTTAATTTTAATGTCATCAATTATAATGTCAATACTAGCTAGAGTGGTTAGTTAGCTTGGAGGAAGTATTTAGTGTTGTGTGCATTGCGTATGCGCACTTAGCTAGCTACCATCCCATAGCCAACATTGTATATGAAGTGTGACTGGCTCATGACATTTATGTACGGAGAAAATGCCAAAAAAATATATTTCCGTTGTAACTCCTGTTGGCTCCATCACGTGGGGGTTCGTGCTCTCTGATTGGCTAAAAGTCAAGTTGTTGGCCACTGACAAGCATTGTGATTCTACAAGTAGAAACGGCAGGATCGTCACTACCGGGTCAGCACGCAGTAGGTACCGCTTTAGTTCTAGCAAGAGAAGGAACGGCCTCCCAAAATGATAAGTACCTATCGGCAGTCTATCGGCAGTGAGATTCTCAGTTTCATGCTTAAGCCATCTGTTTACATTGACATCTGCCCCCCTACCTCAGGTGAAACCTGGCTGTACTGATTGGGAGTGCCACCAGCTACGGTGTGTAGGTCTACCGAAAGCAATATAATTATTTAAATATATGTCTCTGAGCCTACCTTCACCATTGATCAACTACTGTATACATTCCACCTGAGATCCAAGGGAAGAAACCCTAATCTA
Organism: Coregonus ussuriensis; assembly: GCA_031479575.1. NCBI lineage: Eukaryota > Metazoa > Chordata > Actinopteri > Salmoniformes > Salmonidae > Coregonus > Coregonus ussuriensis. The sequence goes on along the minus strand of CM062482.1, from coordinate 7,811,753 downwards.
AACATGGGATGCGCTGTGTTTGTGTGTATTTACATGCAGAGATTCTCTATGGTTTTGTTTACATGCATGTGGTTTAGCCTGGGACATCAGAGTAGGGGGCCTTGTCATGATTTATTAATGTCTGCAGCTTCAGGGGAAGGTGTGGAGGAGAGGGGAATTTAGGGAGAGAGTAGAGTAGAGGAGAGGAGAGGAGAGGAGAGGAGAGGAGAGGAGAGGAGAGGAGAGGAGAGGAGAGGAGAGGAGAGGAGAGGAGAGGAGAGGAGAGGAGAGGGAGGGAGGGAGGGAGGGAGGGAGGGAGGGAGGGAGGGAGGGAGGAGGGTTGGTTCCTATAGGCTCTTCATGTCACATTTGGGTGCTTGAGTCAACTAGAACTAATTTAGCACCAGCTGAGCTGTTCATCACTCAAATAACAGAGAGAAAACAACTCTTACTGTCTTAACATGAATCATGCATAAGTCAATTGTCCTAAATCAAGTGTAATGTGAGAGAGAGATAGAGAGAGAGAGAGAGAGAGAGAGAGAGAGAGAGAGAGAGAGAGAGAGAGAGAGAGAGAGAGAGAGAGAGAGAGAGAGAGAGAGAGAGGAGAGAGAGAGAGAGAGAGAGAGAGAGAGAGAGAGAGAGAGAGAGAGAGAGAGAGAGAGAGAGAGAGAGAGAGAGAGAGAGAGAGAGAGAGAGAGAGAGAGAGAGAGAGTATATGAAGTGTTTGCTAACTGGTAAGAACTCAGTGTGTGCATGTGTGTGTGTTGCTCACTGCCGAATAAGCAAAACTCTCTCTCTCTCTCTCACACACACACACACTCACTCAAAGACAGAAAAACAGAGCAGCTGGTTCATTTGGCCATCCATCAGATTGCAGCTAGTGGTGTTTCTTCCTGACTCTGCAGATTATCCCTGCCTGCCTGTCTGTCCCCCTGCCTGCCTGTCTGTCCCCCTGCCTGCCTGACTGTCCCCCTGCCTCTCTGTCCCCCTGCCTGCCTGTCTGTCCCCCTGCCTCTCTGTCCCCCTGTCTGCCTGTCTGTCCCCCTGCCTGCCTCTCTGTCCCCCTGCCTGCCTGTCTGTCCCCCTGCCTGCCTGTCTGTCCCCCTGCCTCTCTGTCCCCCTGCCTGCCTGTCTGTCCCCCTGCCTCTCTGTCCCCCTGTCTGCCTGTCTGTCCCCCTGCCTGCCTCTCTGTCCCCCTGCCTGCCTGTCTGTCCCCCTGCCTCTCTGTCCCCCTGCCTGCCTGTCTGTCCCCCTGCCTCTCTGTCCCCCTGTCTGCCTGTCTGTCCCCCTGCCTGCCTGTCTGTCCCCCTGCCTCTCTGTCCCCCTGTCTGCCTGTCTGTCCCCCTGCCTGCCTCTCTGTCCCCCTGCCTGCCTGTCTGTCCCCCTGCCTCTCTGTCCCCCTGCCTGCCTGACTGTCCCCCTGTCTGCCTGACTGTCCCCCTGCCTGCCTGTCTGTCCCCCTGCCTCTCTGTCCCCCTGGCTGCCTGTCTGTCACCCTGCCTCTCTGTCCCCCTGCCTGCCTGTCTGTCCCCCTGCCTGCCTGTCTGTCCCCCTGCCTGCCTGTCTGTCCCCCTGCCTCTCTGTCCCCCTGCCTGCCTGACTGTCCCCCTGTCTGCCTGTCTGTCCCCCTGCCTGCCTGACTGTCCCCCTGCCTGCCTGTCTGTCCCCCTGCCTCTCTGTCCCCCTGCCTGCCTGTCTGTCCCCCTGCCTCTCTGTCCCCCTGCCTCTCTGTCCCCCTGTCTGCCTGTCTGTCCCCCTGCCTGCCTGTCTGTCCCCCTGCCTGCCTGTCTGTCCCCCTGCCTCTCTGTCCCCCTGTCTGCCTGTCTGTCCCCCTGCCTGCCTCTCTGTCCCCCTGTCTGTCTGTCTGTCCCCCTGCCTCTCTGTCCCCCTGCCTGCCTGACTGTCCCCCTGCCTCTCTGTCCCCCTGCCTGCCTGACTGTCCCCCTGCCTGCCTGTCTGTCCCCCTGTCTGTCTGTCTGTCCCCCTGCCTCTCTGTCCCCCTGCCTGCCTGACTGTCCCCCTGCCTCTCTGTCCCCCTGCCTGCCTGTCTGTCCCCCTGGCTGCCTGTCTGTCCCCTTGGCTGAATGTTGAATGTTTGTGTGTGTGTGTGTGTGTGTATGTGTGTCTGGGTGTTTGTTCATGCAACGTGCATGAATGTACATGTCTGCAAGTTTACAACACTAGTACACATACCCCAGTCCCCTCCCTCTCTGATCCATCACAAATAGATAAACACCAAACCTTACAATAGGAAAGCTCCGACATTTACGAGCCATGTACTTGAATGGCCCTGGCCAGATTCAAGAACAATAATTACTATGTGAAAGTCTAACAAGTAGAAGAGGAGAGAGCTTGAAGAAAAAAATAATTGAATTAGGGAGGAAAGGGGGCAGGTTCATTTTCAACTCTTACGCTGCTCTTCTAAAGCAGGGGGTTTATTTGACCATTTTGATGCAAATTAGCTCTCAGAAATGGTTCAATGTGTTTGGAATGTGTGAAGGAGTTTTGTACTGTGCCCTTTTCTAACATTCATAAACGTTTTGTAGAGACGGAGAGAGAGACAGCTGTGGCCTACTGTAGGACTCTCTGTTTCTCAAAAAAAGAAACTGGTTTGAGAAAGCGGGAAAACATGTTAAATGTTAAACAGGTCTAAATGTGTAAAGTGAAACGTTGTCTGTTTTTGTGTCTTTTTGTGCATAGAAATTAGCATAATTAGGATAATTAGCAGTGGACAGTGCATAAAGTGAATCATGTCTTCATTCCCCTGTAGGATTTGTTCAGCATAGAGCACACTGCTTTTGAATAAAATTCATAATATTCATAAATCCAACTGGGGGCACGGTGATATACAGTTTTATGTTCGCAGTCTACCCCTAGGGTCCAGACACACTGGTATCCTGTGTCGTGACGTGACTTTCATTAATCTGATGACTGTTATTTGTTGAATCAACTAACTATGTTTAATTGTTACTCGATGAAATTAATCATGTAACAATTATCTCATTAGGATTTGGGGCACCACAGAATAAGTTGTTTATAGAGTTACCATCTCCCGAATTAAACTCTAAAAGGTCTTTACCTATCACTATGTATAAAACAGTCAACGTATTAACCATTACCTCTTATCAGTCTCATTCTGAACGGTCATAAAATTCTTGGATCTGCACAAACCCCAGCTTTACTTATGATTCAGTACTACAAAAATTGGCTTAATTATTTACCAGCGAACTAAATAATAACACAGAATAACATGCACACTTAATACACGAGAAAAAGTCCCTAGCGGACTAACAACAACATGACTGCTTTGTTACCAAAAGAGGGAGGGGTAGAGAGAGAGAGAGAGAGAGAGAGAGAGAGAGAGAGAGAGAGAGAGAGAGAGAGAGAGAGAGAGAGAGAGAGAGAGAGAGAGAGAGAGAGAGGGAGGGAGAGAGAGAGAGAGAGAGAGAGAGAGAGAGAGAGGGAGAGAGGGAGAGAGAGAGAGAGAGAGAGAGAGAGAGAGAGAGAGAGAGAGAGAGAGAGAGAGGGAGAGAGGGAGAGAGAGAGAGAGAGAGAGAGAGAGAGAGAGAGAGAGAGAGAGAGAGAGAGAGAGAGAGAGAGAGAGAGAGGCACTTATCGTTGATACATTTGGAAACTACTCTCAAGGTAATCATAATACTTTGCTTACGAACCACCACCCGTTTGGAGTAAGAAATCATGAATGTATTTACGTGTGGATGTCTTTGTTCGTCGTCTATCTCTGTTGACCCAAGCTTGAAAGGGGGTTTGGTTGGGTCTTCACTCATCTCTGTCGTAAGGCTCTGATTGTCCACAAGAGGTCACAATGTCCTTCTTCTTAGTTATCCTTGCTTGTGTTGGAATGTTTCCTAAGAACAGATACTCAGATGTACCAGTGATTGTCTGAGAGAGGAGCTTTCTTCTCCTTTCCACCTCGTGTGGTTAGTCAGAGTTTTAACCACTTTACGCGCACAGCTGCAGCCTGATCTTCTTCCCCTCATGTTGAGGTTCAACGTTCCAACCATTTTCAAACGTGTAGACCACCGTCTCACGTCTTTCTGGTATAATGTTAATTTGTCTTTCAAGCCTTTACGCACTCTTGGTAAAAGGGGCGTTCCATCATGCTGACACGATCTCTGAGCTCACTCGGGGCATGGCTACTGACTGGTCCAAAGTATCATCAAAACTATGATCTCGTTAGAAAATTAAAATCACATTTCTATCTTAACAAATAAATTGTTCATGTTTCCTACACAACGTAAAGGATGAAAACCTGACACATACAGTGTGTATACTCTCCAAGTTCCAGTATTTTCTTGATACCATTCTTAATGACATCATGATTATTCTTTAGGTCCCCACTGACCATTCCCCACATTCTTATCTAAGAAATATTGTTCCAGTATTCAGTTTTTTGGACGTTAGAGTTTTGGCGGCAAAAGTATTCTGGAGACAAAGGGACATTCCAATCAATACTGGAGAGCAAGAGAGAGATTCCCCTTCTGCCTAATATACCACCGAGTGTTAAGGTGCCAAAACCGGCCCAGTCCCCCCCTCACCTCTTCTGTGGGTGAAAGGGTGTGAAAAGGGGTCTGGTTATTGTCGGCCATTGCCAAGCTGATCTGAGGCCTTGGATCCTCAAACAGGACAGTCATGACACCTGTCTAAAATAGGCAGCATTCCCACTACGAATGGAACTGTGCTCTCAACATGAAGCTCAGTGCAACCTGATCCGCTCTGCCCCTGTGGTGGAAACCAAGGGTGTTTTAGGTCCACTGACATCAACAGTCAACCTCCCAACCACTAGGGAGGACATTTTAAAAAACGACCAGGGACAGTCAACCACCAGGTAGGACATTTTTTAAACGACCAGGGACAGTCAACCACACTCGTAGAAAAAAAGGTGCTAAGTAGAACCATATAGGGTTCTTCGGTTTGTCCCCATAGTGGAACCCTTTTTGGTGCTAGGTAGAACCCTTTGCAGAGGGTTCTGCCTAGAACCCTCCATGTAGGGTTCTTCATAGAACCCCCATATATGTTTATACCTAGAACCCTCCATAAAGGGTTCTACCAAGAACCATTTTATTATCTAAATGTTCTTCCTATAACCCTCTATGAACGGTTCCACCAGCCTTATAATTTTTTATGACAATACATTATATACTGTATATCATAAGGCCTTACGTTGAGGGCCTAGTTATACCCTAAACCCCTGGTTTACAGGCCATATCAGGCATACAAGTCACATTATGCTGGCTTGCAAAGTGATGTGTTGGAATCCAGTTAGAGTAAGGATATTCAACAAGTGGGATATATTTAATCACCCGTAACCTGCTTTCAGAATGACTGCCAGGGTAGGGAAGATTGAATACTGAGACTTCCTCAATGACCTAAACTGGAACAACCATCTCAGTAATGGGTGAAATAAGTCCAACTACTAACAGATTGGTTTAGTTTGAAAATATGTTTGTTATTTATCTTTGGGTATCATAAAATGTATCAACCAATCAATGTACAATGAAAATCACCCTGCAATAGAGCATGCTGGGAAATATGATATATGGTTCTATGTAGAACCCTTCTTGCCTTCCAAAGAATCATCAAAGAAACCTTTCTTCCAAAACGGTTCTTAGGATGTTAAAGGTTCTAGGTAGAACTGTTTACCTTACAAAGAACCCTTGTCTTCCAAAAACTGTTCTTCAGATCAAAATGGTTCTTGGTAAAACCCTATCATTCTGCAAAGAACCCTTTTGGAACCCTTTTTTTCTAAGAGTGTAAGACACTTTAAAAACGACCAGGGGCAGATTAACACCAGGGAGGACACTTTTTAAAAAATGACTACGGACACACACAGAAGCAGCCAAGGTAGTGAGAGATACAGGGCTGTTTTCCCAGAAACAAATTAAGCCTATAGTTCTGGACTAAAAAGCACGCTCAATGGAGAATCTCTATTGAAATTGCTTTAATTGGAACAGCACTAGGCTTTAATTTGCATTTAATTTCAGGGAAACCATTCTTAACTGTTTACAAATTAACATGAAGAGTAGGCAAACAAAATATTCCTATTACTCAAAACCTGCAGTATAATACAGTATAATACTGTATAATACAGTATAATATAGTATAATACAGTATAATACAGTATAATATAGTATAATACAGTATAATACAGTATAATACAGTATAATATAGTATAATACAGTATAATACAGTATAATATAGTATAATACAGTATAATACAGTATAATACCTTGTCTTCTAGTTGCATATTACAAGAAGATATTACATTTTCATTTACATTTTAGTCATTTAGCAGATGCTCTTATCCAGAGCGACTTACAGTTAGTGAGTGCATACATTTTTCACATTACCAGGGTATGAGGGACAGTAAACATCTTCCGGGGACTGATACAGATCGTACAGCAATAAGAATGTGTGGATGATTTGTGACCCGTATCACAGAGGACAGAGGGCGGGGATTCTCCTCACCCCAATCACGCAGGCAGCAGAGGCGAAGCACCTCACATAAGACCATGTGACCACTATAGTACACTGGATGACGTCACGCTAAAGACCACGCTAAAGACCACGCTAAAGACCAAGCTAAAGGCCAAGCTTCTACATGCTGTGTCACGATCGTCAAAAGGAGGAGACCAAAGCGCAGCGTGTTGAGCGAACATCGTAGACTTTATTATAACGAAACCACGATCAAAACAACAAACCAAATATGACGAAAGTGAAGTTCTATACTGATAATGACTAACAGCAACAAGGAAACAAAAACCCACAAAACCAAGGTGAAACCACACAGTATAAATATGGCTCCCAATCAGAGATAACGAGCCGACAGCTGACACTCGTTACCTCCGATTGGGAGTCATATGACTAAATCAACATCAAAACCAAACATAGAAATGAAACAACTAGATCCCACATAGAACTACACCCAAACGAAAATGACAACCCTGGCTCACTACTAAGAGTCCCGGAGCCAGAACGTCACAGTACCCCCCCCTAAAGGCGCGGACTGCGACCGCGCCTCACAACCCCACAATAGGGGAGGGCTGGGTGGGTGTTGCTCCCCGGAGGCGGTTCCGGCTCCGGGCTTGACCACCACCCCACTATAGTTACTACCCGCTTTCTTAACCTCCTCCCAATGACCACCCTCCACTTAAACCCACCTGGATTAAGGGGCAGCACCGGACTAAGAGGCAGCACCAGGCTGAGGGACAGCACCGGACTAAGGGACAGCACTGGACTAAGGGGCAGCACTGGACTAAGGGGCAGCACCTGACTAAATGGCGGATCTGGCTGCTCATGGCAGGCGGAAGGCTCTGGCTGATCCCGTCTGGCGGAATGCTCTGGCTGATCCCGTCTGGCGGAAGGCTCTGGCTGATCCTGTCTGGCGGAAGGCTCTGGCTGATCCTGTCTGGCGGAAGGCTCTGGCTGATCCTGTCTGGCGGAAGGCTCTGGCTGATCCTGTCTGGCGGAAGGCTCTGGCTGATCCTGTCTGGCGGAGAGCTCTAGCGGCTCCGGTCTGGCGGACGGCTCTGGCTGATCCTGTCTGGTGGAAGGCTCTGGCTGATCCTGTCTGGCGGAAGGCTCTGGCTGATCCTGTCTGGCGGAGAGCTCTAGCGGCTCCGGTCTGGCGGACGGCTCTGAAGGCTCATGGCAGACGGGCGGCTTTGCAGGCTCAGTACAGACGGGCAGTTCAGACGGCGTTGGGCAGACGGACAGTTCAGACGGCGTTGGGCAGACGGGCAGTTCAGGCGCCGTTGGGCAGACGGGCAGTTCAGACGGCGTTGGGCAGACGGACAGTTCAGGCGCCGTTGGGCAGACGGGCAGTTCAGACGGCGTTGGGCAGACGGACAGTTCAGGCCCCGTTGGGCAGACGGCAGACTCTGGCCGTCTGAGGCGCACCGTAGGCCTGGTGCGTGGTGCCGGAACTGGAGGTACCGGGCTGAGGACACGCATCTCAGGGCTAGTGCGGGGAGAAGCAACAGGGCATGCTTGGCCCTGGGGACGCACCGTAGGCCTGATGCGTGGTGCCGGAACTGGAGGTACCGGGCTGAGGACACGCATCTCAGGGCTAGTGCGGGGAGAAGCAACAGGGCATGCTTGGCCCTGGGGACGCACCGTAGGCCTGATGCGTGGTGCCGGAACTGGAGGTACCGGGCTGAGGACACGCATCTCAGGGCTAGTGCGGGAAGCAGCAACAGGGCATGCTTGGCCCTGGGGACGCACATAAGGCCTAGTGCGGAGAGCAGCAACAGGGCATGCTGGACCCTGGGGACGCACATAAGGCCTAGTGCGGAGAGCAGGAACAGGCCGGGCTGGGCTGGCGACGCGCACCGTATCTCTGGTGCAAGAGGCCGGAACAGGCCGGGCCGGGCTGGCGAAGCGCACCGTATCCCTGGTGCGTGGAGTAGGAACAGGCCGGGCTGAGCTGGCGACGCGCACCGTATCCCTGGTGCGAGTGGCCGGAACAGGCCGGGCCGGGCTGGCGAAGCGCACCGTATCCCTGGTGCGAGTGGCCGGAACAGGCCGGGCTGGGCTGGCGACGCGCACCGTAGGCTTCGTATGAGGCTCAGGAACAGGCCGGGCTGGGCTGGCGACGCGCACCGTACACTTAGTGCGAGGGGCCGGAACAGGCCGTACCGTACTGGGGACACACACTACTGGCTGTACCTCGGGATTAGGAACGGGCCGGACCGGACTGGTTACACACCCCAGTACCTCTCGCCGTGCCTCTACACCTTCCTTCCCTGCTTTTCCCAGTAGCCCCCTTAACCTGGTAGCCTCCTGAATCCGTCCCTTCTCTGCCTCCGTCAGCCCCCTTAACCTGGTAGCCTTCTGAATCTGCCTTGTGGCAGCCTCCTGCTGCTCAGTCGCCCAAGCCATGTGCCCCCCCAAAAAATTTTTTTGGGGTTGCCTCCCGTCCTTCCGACGATGGCCCTGCCGATGCCGTTGCTCCTCTCGCCGTCGCCTCTCCACCGTCTCGTTCCATGGTCGGCGATCCATACCATCCAGGATCTCCTCCCAAGTCCAGGACCCTTTACCGTCCAACAGTTCCTCCCATGTCCAGACCCTTTGCTCCTGGACGCGCTGCTTGGTCCTTTTATGGTGGGTTTTTCTGTCACGATCGTCAAAAGGAGGAGACCAAAGCGCAGCGTGTTGAGCGAACATCGTAGACTTTATTATAACGAAACCACGATCAAAACAACAAACCAAATATGACGAAAGTGAAGTTCTATACTGATAATGACTAACAGCAACAAGGAAACAAAAACCCACAAAACCAAGGTGAAACCACACAGTATAAATATGGCTCCCAATCAGAGATAACGAGCCGACAGCTGACACTCGTTACCTCCGATTGGGAGTCATATGACTAAATCAACATCAAAACCAAACATAGAAATGAAACAACTAGATCCCACATAGAACTACACCCAAACGAAAATGACAACCCTGGCTCACTACTAAGAGTCCCGGAGCCAGAACGTCACATGCTGCATAGCCTAAATAAATATAATCAATATTTACTCTAAAGCATCTCAGGCAAAACTACATACACAGACAGTATCTACCTCTGACAATGGTCGATGCCATTTTTACGCATAGAAAAAAGCTAAATGGCCGACATACTACTCAGGCAAATTGGACAGTGGAGAGGTCTTTCTTCATCAAGCAAAGAGCTGCTATTACAGGATCCCCTCTCATCCCCAATATAAATAGAACGCACTCATAACACCAGCAGCAGCCCCAATCCCCCAAGACTAGACCATCCGCACGCACGCACACACACACACACACACACGCACACACACACACGCACACACACGCACACACACATACACACACACACACACACACAAACAAACACGCACACACACACACACACATGCACACATGCACGCACGCACACACACACACACACAAACACGCACACACAAACACAAACACACACACACGCACGCACGCACACACACACAAACACGCACACCCCCACACACACAAACACGCACCCCCACACACCATCTCCTCCACTTGACTAGCATAACAAGGTGCTCCTTCAGTTTATCTTAGCTAAAGCCTCTCCGTAGTCTATGGGACATTACCAATCAGTAGGAAGCTGCTCCTATACAAATATTGGAGGTCCACTTCAATCCTCCAGCCTGTTGGCTCTGAGTGAGGCTGAGGCTGAGGCTTACTTTCACTTCCTTCACTACCTTCCTTTCCATGCAACAGCTAGGATTAGCTTTCCTCTTGTCAGTCAATATAGCTCCGTGCTACATGAGATGGAGGGGAGGGGAGGCCAGGGCCCAGGCTAGTATTGACCTTTTCTGCTATGCTAAAGAGGGGGGCGTTGAGTGTGTGTGTGTGTGTATTTGTGTGTGTGCCTTAAGAGATGTGATTGAGTATAGGCCGTTATTCATATTTGACATTCTAGTAGGCATGCCAACGACATTACACAATGCGAATGTAAAGGTTATGAGGTCACTGGAACTATAATAGAAGCTTCATGAGCTGTATGAAATCATTAGACAGTGTTGGCAATGAACGGTGAGAAAGCAACTATATTGTATACAGTTTAGGACTGGTGAGTGTCAGGAGACTCAGGTGGCTCAGGACAGAATCAACTGAAGCCTCAGTGAGAAGACAATACAGTATACCCACTGGCCACAGAAACCCAAACCTTATTAACACAAGGATGAAATGAGTCAGTAGCATCTAATTACTAAGCATCAAGCTTGAGGCTAATCATCTTTGGCACCTCTTCTGATGAAATACAACGGTTCAATACAACGGACACTTATACCGGTTCTGGTTGTAATCAAAGTACTGTAAACGATCTTATGCCTTTTTATGGTGACATAAACCTACTTCAAATAAGGTTTACAAAAAGTATGATTCAGGTACTTAATCAAATACCTCAAAGTGATACTTATCAGTGAGTCAAAACAAGAATGGGGTGAGCATGTCGCTGATTTTGATGCCACAGCAACTAGCACCAGGAGTGCTTCATAATCTTAGCTACTGGCACCAGGAGTTCTTCATAATCTTAGCTACTGGCACCAGGAGTGCTTCACAACGCACTATTGTCAACGTCACATGGAGAACCAGTGCTACCTAGCGATCTCCAGCTGGCTAACATTAGCTACTAGCCATGCTAGCATGTAATTACATTCAAGACCAAGTGTTGGCATTGGTGTGCTATTATGTACACCCACGAAGAAGAAACCATATAGATTAATACGAAAAAACTGCATCTCCTCTTCTCCTGCATGATTGGTAGTGGTAGTCGAGCGAGCGAGTTTTCCGTCGTCCGTAGCTAGTGCAGTAAAGCCCACAAGGATGAGCTTGGTTTGAAGTGGTACCGGGTTGTCCGGTTGGTACCGGGTTGTCCGGTTGGTACCGGGTTGTCCGGTTGGTACCGGGTTGTCCAGTTGAAGCGAGCGGATTGGAGTAAGGGAACCCGCAGGCATATCTACTGTACGCAGTGCTCGTTTCACCCCCGGGGGACTTCGATGGCTTAGTATAACCAACGGAAGGCAGGATTCGGAATGAGACTCCGACTGAAACCAGATGCTGTGCCAAGTGTGAATGTGAAGGCTGCAACCTCTGTTTCCTACCGACCTGCCGACACGTCGCTAGTGTCAGCAGTGATGGAGTTGAACCGGGTAAATTCAATGTGGATTTACCTTACTATATCGAGTGGCGCATTGGTCTAAGGCACTGCATCTCTACAGACCCCCTGGTTCGATTCCAGGCTGTATCACAACCGGCCGTGATTGGGAGTCCCATAGGGCGGCGCACAATTGGCCCAGCGTCGTCCGGGTTTGGCCGGTGTAGGCCGTCATTGTAAATAAGAATTTGTTCTTAACTGACTTGCCTAGTTAAATAAAGGTTAAATACAAAAAAATTGACTCCCCTCGGCCGGTGTAACGGCCTCTTCCCCTGAAGGCCTCTCCTTGGCTCTTCTTTGGTAGCAAACTCAGCCGTCAATCGGTAAGTTTCCACTCTACTTTATATCTGTTGGCTTTTTTTTGTGTTCTGTGGGTTCCTGCTTGTGCTAGACTAATTGTTCTCTGGCTTACTACATAGCTATATCGACCGTGGAGGTTGGCTAGCTAAGCTAGCATTTTCTGAATTCTGATAACTCGAAAAATAGAGTAGTGAGGTGTAATGTTGCATTGGGACTTTTAATGTGTATGCTAATGCAAAACCAAATCTAAACTGTGTTAAAATTATAATGGCCCTACATTAATACAGTTTCTTGGCTGTGTCCAGTTTGCTAATAATTACTGAAATGAAAGCTAGACAGTCAGGGAACATTACAAATTCTCCAAACGATTGATAGGGGACTATTTGTAGTAGATTTTGACAGCGAGGAAATATAAGACATTTTCCGGACCACATTGAAGACTGAATGCGGCCCCCCAGGGCAAACACTGGTTTAGAATCAGCTCTACTGATAGAAGAGAAACCACTGGGTAAAATGTATTGAACAGCTCTTCCCTACCTGCAGAATAGCCTGCTGGAGATATAACACGAGTGACTATACTTGTTATGGCAGGTTGCTTATTTTGATTGCGCTGGGAGAGGTAGGAGGTGATACCGTTAGAGGACAAGGACAGGGGCAGAGACTTGAGGTTCGGTTTTAGAGAGTCTGTGTTTCCTGTTTATTTCTTCCAATCAAACAGAGTCGTTCTTAATTTCCATTGACTTGTGTGGTTTGGGTATTGGACACACAGATGATAGAAATAAACGGATAAATGAGAGTTTGTACTACTGCCCGGATCGTTTGGCACTGAAACGAAAAGGAACTCAGGTTTTTAACTAATGAAATTGCTTGCAGGTATGTATAGAGGTCTGTAGTGCCCAAAAGGCTTTATAACATGGGAAGCGCCATTAAGGACTGATACTTTGCGATCTCTATACATCTTTATGGCTCGGAGGTGCCTGCAATTAAATGGTCAGTTAACTAAAAAGTCTAAAGAAAAATGAAAGCCTTTTCTACAATAGTCAACACCAATTCCAAGTAAATAAGCATTTCTCAATCTAGAAATTACTTCATTAAATATCACTGCTGCTGAAGAGATAAACACGACTACTTCCTCTTTGCAGAGACGACACCTATAAACATTTAAAAGACAGAGCTGACATCATAACTTATTCATGCCTGGCTTAGAGGATGTGATCCTGTCTTATGTTCCAGGGACATCAATAACAACAAGCAGCAGCTGTTGCACACAAACACACACTCCAACATAAACACACTCACACATAAACACACTCACACACACACACACACCACCCATAAAGTACTGCAGCGTGTCTGTCCAATCAGAGTAAAACCCTGTTCACCTCTCTCTCTCTCTCCTCCAGATGTACCTGCTGTTTCAGCTGTACAGACAGTCAATTTAAGGTCTTTATTGGCATGGGGAAACGTATGTTTACATTGCCAAAGCAAGTGAAATAGATAATAAACCAATTTGAAATGAACAGTTAACATTACACTCACACAAGTTCCAAATGAATAGAGACATTTCAAATGTTATATTATGACTATGTACGGTGTTGTAACGATGTGCAAATAGTTAACCTCTTATGGATCAGACCCTTTTTTTCAATTTTCGCCTAAAATGACATACCCAAATCTAACTGCCTGTAGCTCAGGACCTGAAGCAAGGATATGCATATTCTTGATACCAGTTGAAAGGAAACACTTTTAAGTTTGTGGAAATGTGAAATTAATGTAGGAGAATATAGCACATTAGATCTGGTAAAATATAATACAAACATCTTTGAAATGCAAGAGAAAGGCCACAATGTAATATTGCAGTTTAGGCGCAATTTAGATTTTGGCCACTAGATGGCAGTAGTGTGTGCAAAGTTTCAGATTTATCAAGTGAAACATTGCAAAACTGGACTATTTTGTATCAAGTCTGCCCAAATGTGCCAAATTGGTCAATTGATACATTTTCAAGTACATAACTATAGAGAACTGTCACGATCGTAGAGAGACGGGTCAGACCAAGGTGCAGCGTGGTATGCGAACATGTTTATTTTATAGAATAAACATACAAAAACAACGTAACGTGACGACCTCTTCCTCTCAGCCTCCCCGTTGCGCCCCTGGTCTGGACCTCTGCGCGATGCTTCCCCTCTCCTTCCTCCCACGATGCACCAAGCCCTGTCTGGACCCTGGTGTGGGAGACCCCGAACCTGGAGAGGGGCTGACGTCTGGGTCTGGATCGGCAATCCTCCCGCGATGCACCAAGCCCTGTCTGGACCCTGAAGTGGGAGACCCCAAACCTGGAGAGGGGCTGACGTCTGGGTCTGGGACTGGAGCCGCTGACCGGAGCTGAACTGGACCCCGGTGGAGCAGACTGCTCTGGCTCCGGAGTGGAACCGCTGACCGGAGCTGGACTGGAAACCGGTGGAGCGGACTGCTCTGGCTCCAAAATGGATCCGCTGACCGGGGATGGATTGGGCACCGGTGGAACGGGCACGGGCCGTGCTGGACTGGGAACACGCACCACTGGCTTGGTGTGAGGAGCAGGCACGGGCCGGGCCGGACTGGGAACATGCACCACTGGTCTGGTGCGAGGAGCAGGAACGGGCCGGGCTGGGGACACGCACCACTGGTCTGGTGCAAGGAGGAGGAACGGGCTGGGCCGGACTGGGGACACGCACCACTGGCCTGGTGCGGGGAGCAGGTACGGGGCGCACCGGGCTGGCGACACGCACCACTGGTTTGGTGCGAGGAAAATGGACGGGCCGTACTGGACTGGGAACACACACCACTGGTTTGGTGCGTGGAGCAGGTACGGGGCGTACCGGACTGGAGACACGCACCACTGGCTTGGTACGAGGAGCAGGAACGAGGCGTTCCGGACTGGCAACCGGCACTGGAGGTCTACGACTGTACCAGTCCTTTTCTCCTCCTTGAGCCCCCACAAGTGCAGTGGTCGGGGCTCTTCTCTATCGATCCCCGACCACCCTTTTAGCCCCCCCCCAAAACAAATATTGGGGCTGTCTCTCGAGCTTCCTCCTCGGCCGGCGCCTTCTGTGTTCCTCTCCTGCCTGGGTGTCTGCTGCTCCTGGGCACGCTGCTTGGTCCATTTTTGGTGGGATCTTCTGTCACGATCGTTGAGAGACGGGTCAGACCAAGGTGCAGCGTGGTATGCGAACATGTTTATTTTTATAGAATAAGCATACAAAAACAACGGAACGTGAAGTCCTCAGGCGAATACAAGCCTACACACGGAACAAGATCCCACAACTAAGGTAGGCAAACAGGCTACTTACAGTGGGGGAAAAAAAGTATTTAGTCAGCCACCAATTGTGCAAGTTCTCCCACTTAAAAAGATGAGAGCCTGTAATTTTAATCATAGGTACACGTCAACTATGACAGACAAATTGAGAAAAGAAAATCCAGAAAATCACATTGTAGGATTTTTTATGAATTTATTTGCAAATTATGGTGGAAAATAAGTATTTGGTCACCTACAAACAAGCAAGATTTCTGGCTCTCACAGACCTATAACTTCTTCTTTAAGAGGCTCCTCTGTCCTCCACTCGTTACCTGTATTAATGGCACCTGTTTGAACTTGTTATCAGTATAAAAGACAACTGTCCACAACCTCAAACAGTCACACTCCAAACTCCACTATGGCCAAGACCAAAGAGCTGTCAAAGGACACCAGAAACAAAATTGTAGACCTGCACCAGGCTGGGAAGACTGAATCTGCAATAGGTAAGCAGCTTGGTTTGAAGAAATCAACTGTGGGAGCAATTATTAGGAAATGGAAGACATACAAGACCACTGATAATCTCCCTCGATCTGGGGCTCCACGCAAGACCTCACCCCGTGGGGTCAAAAAGAACGGTGAGCAAAAATCCCAGAACCACACGGGGGGACCTAGTGAAAGACCTGCAGAAAGCTGGGACCAAAGTAACAAAGCCTACCATCAATAACACACTACGCCGCCAGGGACTCAAATCCTGCAGTGCAAGACGTGTCCCCCTGCTTAAGCCAGTACATGTCCAGGCCCGTCTGAAGTTTGCTAGAGTGCATTTGGATGATCCAGAAGAGGATTGGGAGAATGTCATATGGTCAGATGAAACCAAAATAGAACTTTTTGGTAAAAACTCAACTCGTCGTGTTTGGAGGACAAAGAATGCTGAGTTGCATCCAAAGAACACCATACCTACTGTGAAGCATGGGGGTGGAAACATCATGCTTTGGGGCTGTTTTTCTGCAAAGGGACCAGGACGACTGATCCGTGTAAAGGAAAGAATGAATGGGGCCATGTATCGTGAGATTTTGAGTGAAAACCTCCTTCCATCAGCAAGGGCATTGAAGATGAAACGTGGCTGGGTCTTTCAGCATGACAATGATCCCAAACACACCGCCCGGGCAACAAAGGAGTGGCTTCGTAAGAAGCATTTCAAGGTCCTGGAGTGGCCTAGCCAGTCTCCAGATCTCAACCCAATAGAACATCTTTGGAGGGAGTTGAAAGTCTGTGTTGCCCAGCGACAGCCCCAAAACATCACTGCTCTAGAGGAGATCTGCATGGAGGAATGGGCCAAAATTCCAGCAACAGTGTGTGAAAACCTTGTGAAGACTTACAGAAAACGTTTGACCTGTGTCATTGCCAACAAAGGGTATATAACAAAGTATTGAGAAACTTTTGTTATTGACCAAATACTTATTTTCCACCATAATTTGCAAATAAATTCATAAAAAATCCTACAATGTGATTTTCTGGATTTTTTTTCCTCATTTTGTCTGTCATAGTTGACGTGTACCTATGATGAAAATTACAGGCCTCTCTCATCTTTTTAAGTGGGAGAACATGCACAATTGGT
Source organism: Coregonus ussuriensis (assembly GCA_031479575.1). NCBI lineage: Eukaryota > Metazoa > Chordata > Actinopteri > Salmoniformes > Salmonidae > Coregonus > Coregonus ussuriensis. Next base: position 7,794,896 of record CM062482.1, on the reverse strand, counting down.
AGCTGACTAAATACTTTTTTTCCCCACTGTAAGTATGATCCCCAATCAGAGACAACGAGCGACAGCTGTCTCTGATTGGGAATCACACCCGGCCAAACATAGAAATACAATACCTAGATCACAAACATAGAATTTCCAGCATAGATTCTCACACCCTGACCAAACCAACTAAAAACAACCGGCCTCTCAAGGCCAGGGCATGACAAGAACATACATAAATGATATGGTAATACAAAATGTACGTTTACACACTCCCAGGAACGTCATACATGATGGGTCATTAGCTTATACACTAACTTTCACACATCTAGATGGCCGGGCGGGTTGGGTGTGTAGCCAGAGACAACACTATGCTACATTTTATCTCTGGGACCCTTAGGATGACAAATCAGAGCAATATTACTAAATGTAAGTACATTATTTACCTTCAGAGGTGAATGTATCAAACCAGTTGCCGTGATAAGTTTTTTGTTGTTGTGCACTCTCCTCAAACAATATTTTTTCACTGTAATAGCTACTGTAAATTGGACAGCGCAGACAAGAATTTAAGCTTTCTGCCCATAGAAGACATGTCTATGTTACTTACAACAGTCATGCTAAAACATTAGCGCACGTTAGCTCAACCGTCCCGTATACGGGATACTTATCCCGAAGAGGTTAAAGTTCAAAAGGGAAAATTAATAAACATAAATATTGTATTTATAATGGTGTTTGTTCTTCACTTTTTGCCCTTTTCTGGTGGCAACAGGTCACAAATCTTGCTGCTGTAATGGCACACTGTGGTATTTCACCTAATAGATAAGGGAGTTTATCACAATTTGATTTTTCTGATTCTTTGTGGGTCTGTGTAATCAGATAGGTGTCTCTAATATGATCATACATTTGGCAGGAGGTTAGGAAGTGCAGCTCAGTTTCCACCTCATTCTGCGGGCAGTGTCCACTTAGCCTGTCTTCTCTCGAGAGCCAGGTCTGCCTACGGCGGCCTTTCTCAATAGCAAGGCTATGCTCACTGAGTCTGTACATAATCAAAGCTTTCCTTAAGTTTGGGTCAGTCACACTGGTCAGGTATTCTGCCACTGTGTACTCTCTGTTTAGGGCCAAATAGCATTCTAGTTTGCTCAGTTTTTTTGTTAATTCTTTCCAATGTGTCAAGTAAATTTATTTTTGTTTTCTCATGATTTGGTTAGGTCTAATTGTGTTGTTGTTGTTGTTGTCCTGGGGCTCTGTGGGGTCTGTTTGTGTTTGTGAACAGAGCCCCAGGACCAGCTTACTTAGGGGACTCTTCTCCAAGTTCATCTCTCTGTAGGTGATGGCTTTGTTATGGAAGGTTTGGGAATCGCTTCCTTTTAAGTGGTTATAGAATTTAACGGCTCTTTTCTGGATTTTGATAATTAGCGGGTATTGGCCTAATTCTGCTCTGCATGCATTATTTTGTGTTTTTCGTTGTACACTGAGGATATTTTTGCAGAATTCTGCATGCAGAGTCTCAATTTGGTGTTTGTCCCATTTTGTGAATTCTTGGTTGGTGAGCGGACCACAGACCTCACAACCATAAAGGGCAATGGGTTCTATAACTGATTCAAGTATTTGTAGCCAGATCCTAATTGGTATGTCAAATTATTTGTTCCTTTTGATGGCATAGAAGGCCCTTCTTGCCTTGTCTCTCAGATCGTTCACAGCTTTGTGGAAGTTACCTGTGGCGCTGATGTTTAGGCCGAGGTGTGTATAGTTTTTTGTGTGCTCTAGGACAACGGTGTCTAGATGGAATTTGTATTTGTGGTCCTGGCAACTGGACCTTTTTAGGAACACCATTATTTTTGTCTTACTGAGATTTACTGTCAGGGCCCAGGTCTGACAGAATCTGTTCAGAAGATCTAGGTGCTGCTGTAGGCCCTCCTCGGTTGGGGACAGAAGCACCAGATCATCAGCAAACAGTAGACATTTGACTTCAGATTCTAGTAAGGTGAGGCTGCAGACTGTTCTAGTGCCCTCGCCAATTCGTTGATACATATGTTGAAGAGGGTGGGGCTTAAACTGCATCCCTGTCTCACCCCACGGCCCTGTGGAAAGAAATGTGTGTGTTGTTTGCCAATTTTAACCGCACACTTGTTGTTTGTGTACTTGGATTTTATAATGTCGTATGTTTTTCCCCTAACACCACTTTCCATCAATTTGTATAGCAGACCCTCATGCCAAATTGAGTCAAAAGCTTTTTTGAAATCAACAAAGCATGAGAAGACTTTGCCTTTGTTTTGGTTGGTTTGTTTGTCAATTAGGGTGTGCAGGGTGAATACGTGGTCTGTCGTACTGTAATTTGGTAAAAATAAAATTTTACATTTGCTCAGTACATTGTTTTCACTGAGGAAATGAACTAGTCTGCTGTTAATGATAATGCAGAGGATTTTACCAAGGTTGCTGTTGACGCATATCTCTCTCACTCTCTCTCTCTTTCTCTTTCCTCCAGATCTACCTGCTGATTCAGTGCTATAGTCTCTCTCTCTCTCTCTCTCTCTCTCTCTCTCTCTCTCTCTCTCTCTCTCTCTCTCTCTCTCCCTCTCTCCCTCTCCCTCTCCCTCTCTCCCCCTCCCCCTCTCCCTCTCTCTCTCTCTCTCCCCCCTCCCCCTCTCTCTCTCTCTCCCCCTCCCCCTCTCTCTCTCTCTCCCCCCCCTCTCTCTCTCTCTCTCTCTCTCTCTCTCTCTGTCTCTCTGTCTGTCTGTCTGTCTGTCTGTCTGTTTGTCTCTCTCTCTCTCTCTCTCTCTCTCTCTCTCTCTCTCTCTCTCTCTCTCTCTCTCTCACTACAGTCAGTCTCACTGCCTGGCACCCCATCCCACATTAAATGAGTTACAGGGTACCCTCTCTGCACACACACCTACACTTTATTCTTACTATTATTATTATAAATCATTATTATTATTATATACACACAAACACTTTATTATTATTATTATTATTATTATTATTATTATTATTATTATTATTATTATTATACATTATTATTATTATACACACACAAACACAAACACAACCAGAATGAAACTACTGCTCCCAGTGCAGTGCTTCTAAATCATCATGGATTACATTACATCAATGAATGACTGAATCCAAGGACCACATGATGCAATCAGTTCAATGTAGAAATGCTGACTAGACTAACCGCTTCAGTTTCACTCAATCAGTATGGTCCTATATTGGTGTTTCAGAGGCAAGTGACATGAGGTGGAAATAGATTTATAGATACTTGTATGTGTATAAAGGCTTTAGAAAATGTACAAAATGTACCAATATGTACATTAAAACACACACACCTAGCTGACTTTCAGAGACCATTTGGCTTTGCTTACCCACACAAACATACAGATAAAAACCAATGCTATACATGCTACTATGTAGCTATAGCCACTTACCAACTGTGTGGTTCTGGGGTAAGTTGCTGGTGAAGTGCTAGAGAAAATCCAAAAAAGCTCCCTTTCTCCCCCTCCTTGGTCAGAGTCATGCTAGTGTCCAGGTTAAACCCTGCGACCGTCAGGGAGAGAAGAAGAGGAAGGAGAGGAAGACGATGTGACAGAGAGACTCCATTTCTCACATGAGTTGCCATAGTCCTAGAGAATGAGCAGGTCCCTCAGCAGAGCAGAGCAGGTCCTTCAGCAGAGCAGGTCCTTCAGCAGAGCAGAGCAGACCAGTCCCAGTTCAGTTACAGATGAATGAAGAGTTGTAGAATTCTTCATGTGTTTTAATTGAATGGCGAGCAGCAAAGAGAGAAAGGGTAACTGCTGTTTGAATCTCCTGGTATATTTCCCTTGTTTCCTTCTCTCCTTCTCTCTCTCTCTTCTCTCCCCCTCCGTTTGCTGCTGTCAGTCTGCGGAGCAGCCTGAGAACATGAGGCTGTGTGTCAGTTACTGTAGCTTGTGTGTGAGAGTGTGTGTGTGGTGTGTGTGCATCCCCCTCTTCTGCTGTGTGACAGAGAGAGACAGAGGACAAGTGCCTTGAATAGCCCCTCACTCCTCCCCTCCCCTACTCTTTTAATCTCTCCGGCCCTGCTCCCTCTCTCTCTCAGCTGACGTCAACACTCAAGGGACTACTGCCAAAATACCAGGCTAGGTTGTCAAGATACTTGGACTCAGTTGAATAGGGAAAAGACTGAAAAGAAAGTAAGAGAGTTTTTTTTTATCTGTTAAACTGACAGTGTTCAAAAGGCATCTTCTTCCCTCTTCGGTAACTGGAACAGGTCTCCGGTTATCTGAGGAAAAAAAGAAGGGAAAACTTGACATTTAGAAAACATTGCTACCTAATCATCCCAAGCTTCCAATTGGCTCATTCATCCCCCCTCCTCTCCCCTGTGAAGATTTCCCAGGTTGTTGCTGTAAATGAGAATATGTTCTCAGTCAATTTACCTGGTAAAATAAGGGTACAATAAAATGTAAATAAAAATACTACCGGCAAAGTCAAAGCTTGTCTTTTTCTTTAAATCTAAATGACCGTTGAACACCAGAATAATAAACTTCTTTGTCATATTGTAATAGACAACAACACTAGAGACTTGCAGAGTTCCTTAATGAATACTGTGAAGCAATGGGACTTCTGGCTAAAGGCTACCAACTTAGATTAAACCAGTGCATTCGGAAAGTATTCAGACCCCTTGACTTTTTCCACATTTTGTTACGTAACAGCCTTATTCTAAAATTGATTAAATCGTTTTTTTCCCTTCTTCAATCTAACCCCATAATGACAAAGCAAAAACAGGTTTTTAGAAATGTTGGCAAATTTATATTTAAAAAAAAAACGGAAATATGATATTTACATAAGTGTTCAGACCCTTTACTCAGTACTTTTATAGCCGATTATAGCCTTTAGTCTTCTTGGGTATGACGCTACAAGCTTGGCACACCTGTATTTGGGGAGTTTCTCCCCCCATTCTTCTCTGCAGATCCTCTCAAGCTCTGTCAGGTTGGATGGGGAGTGTCGCTGCACAGCTATTTTCAGGTCTCTTCAGAGATGTTGAAACGGGTTCAAGTCCGGCCTCTGGCTGGGCCACTCAATGACATTCAGAGACTTGTTCCGAAGCCACTCCTGCATTGTCTTGGCTGTGTGCTTAGGGTCATTGTCCTGTTGGAAGGTGAACCTTCGCCCCAGTCTGAGGTCCTGAGCAGGTTATCATCAAGGATCTCTCTGTACTTTGCTCCGTCCATCTTTCCCTCGATCCTGACTAGTCTCCCAGTCCCTGCCGCTGAAAAACATCCCCACAGCATGATGCTGCTGCCACCATGCTTCACCGTAGGGATGGTGCCAGGTTTCCTCCAGACGTGACACTTGGCATTCAGGCCAAAGAGTTAAATCTTGGTTTCATCAGACCAAAGAATCTTTTCTCATGGTCTGAGAGTCCTTTAGGTGCCTTTTGGCAAACTCCAAGCGGGCTATCATGTGCCTTTTACTGAGGAGTGGCTTCCATCTGGCCACTCTACCATAAAGGCCTGATTATTGGAGTGCTGCAGAGATGGTTATCCTTCTGGAAGGTTCTCCCATCTCCACAGAGGAACTCTGGAGCTCTGTCAGAGTGACCATCGGATTCTTGGTCAACTCCCTGACCAAGGCCCTTCTCCCCCGATTGCTGAGTTTGGTCGGGCGGCCAGCTCTAGGAAGGGTCTTGGTGGTTCCAGATGTCTTCCATTTAAGAATGATGGAGGCCACTGTGTTCTTGGGGACCTTCAATGCTGCAGAATTTTTTTGCACCCTTCCCCAGATCTGTGCCTCAACACAATCCTGTCTCGGAGCTCTACGGACAATTCCTTCGACCTCATGGCTTGGTTTTTGCTCTGACATGCACTGTCAACTGTGGGACCTTATATAGACAGGTGTGTGACTTTCCAAATCATGTCCAATCAATTGAATGTACCACAGGTGGACTCCAATCAAGTTGTAGAAACATCTCAAGGATGATCAATGGAAACAGGATGCACCTGAGCTCAATTTCGAGTCTCATAGCATAGTGTCTGAATACTTATGTAAATAAGGTATTTCTGTTTCCGCTTTGTTATTATGGGGTATTGTGTGTAGATTGATGAGTAAAAAATTATTTGAATCAATTTAAGAATAAGGCTGTAACGTAACAAAATGTGTTAAAATGGATGGGGTTACTTTTCGAATGCACTGTATGCTCTGCCACACCAAAGTCCAGTGTCCAGTCAGCCATGCCCTCACAGCATTGTCCACAATTGTGGGAACGTTGTTGTACCCGCCCAGCCACAGCTGTTCTGATTGGACCAGCTGATTCCTGTCCTCCTGTCACTAACCTAAAGTAGCAGGCGTAAAAGAAACGCCTGAAACTAGATCCCCTACATACTGGTCTGAAACTAGATCCCCTACATACTGGTCTGAAACTAGATCCCCTACATACTGGTCTGAAACTAGATCCCCTACATACTGGTCTGAAACTAGATCCCCTACATACTGGTCTGAAACTAGATCCCCTACATACTGGTCTGAAACTAGATCCCCTACATACTGGTCTGAAACTAGATCCCCTACATACTGGTCTGAAACTAGATCCCCTACATACTGGTCTGAAACTAGATCCCCTACATACTGGTCTGAAACTAGATTCCCTATATACTGGTCTGAAACTAGATCCCCTACATACTGGTCTGAAACTAGATCCCCTACATACTGGTCTGAAACTAGATCCCCTACATACTGGTCTGAAACTAGATCCCCTACATACTGGTCTGAAACTAGATCCCCTACATACTGGTCTGAAACTAGATCCCCTACATACTGGTCTGAAACTAGATCCCCTACATACTGGTCTGAAACTAGATCACCTACATACTGGTCTGAAACTAGATCCCCTACATACTGGTCTGAAACTAGATCCCCTACATACTGGTCTGAAACTAGATCCCCTACATACTGGTCTGAAACTAGATCACCTACATACTGGTCTGAAACTAGATCCCCTACATACTGGTCTGAAACTAGATCCCCTACATACTGGTCTGAAACTAGATCCCCTACATACTGGTCTGAAACTAGATCCCCTACATACTGGTCTGAAACTAGATCCCCTACATACTGGTCTGAAACTAGATCACCTACATACTGGTCTGAAACTAGATCACCTACATACTGGTCTTGACAAGAAGAAGAAGAAGAAAAAACTGTCGGGGGAGATTCTCTTCTGCACTGTTCAACCAATACAGCAAATGTGGAGGAGGAGTAACGCCTTATTAATGTCCAAAAGCATCCAAAAACGTTGCGTCACAGGCTATCTTTCCATTTCCCTTGAAAACCCGGAACAAAATTCCTTCCCACCAAAACAGGCTGAAATTTCAGGCGGTCTCTTCAAACAACTCTTACACTAAAAGGGAATTATCATAATTTTCACAATTTCACAGTATTATTCCAACCTCATAGTGTGGAAATATATATAAAACACAGGAAAATCACGTTTTGACTGAACTGAAACTTTCAGTTCGGACAGAGCGGCACAAAAGGTTTTTACTTGCAAGTATTTTATACCTCCTTTTTTCATATAGTTTTAGTTTTTTTTTTTTATTAATCGAAGTCTAGAATCTGGATCAGTCTTAGACGCTTGCACTTGCTCAGCTCTCAACGCTGAGATCATCATTCTCACAGGGGAAATTCCACATAGTGGAATAAAGCAAGCATGAGAATCTGGCCATGAGGACCTGGCCATGAGGACCTGGCCATGAGGACCTGGCCATGGGGGCCATGGGGGCCGGGCCATGAAGACCTGGCCATGGGGGCCGGGCTATGAAGACCTGGCCATGGGGGCCGGGCCATGAAGACCTGGCCATGGGGGCCGGGCCATGAGGACTGGGCCATGAAGACCTGGCCATGAGGACCTGGCCATGGGGACCAGGCCATGAGGACCTGGCCATGGAGACCTGGCCATGAGGACCTGGCCATGGGGACCAGGCCATGAGGACCTGGCCATGGGGACCAGGCCATGAGGACCGGGCCATGAAGACCTGGCCATGAGGACCTGGCCATGGGGACCAGGCCATGAGGACCTGGCCATGGAGACCTGGCCATGAGGACCTGGCCATGGGGACCAGGCCATGAGGACCTGGCCATGAGGACCTGGCCATGGGGGCCGGGCCATGGGGGCCAGTGGGGCCTGGCCTACACTGAGCTGTTGGCTGGCTGTCGCTGAAGCACCTGCTCTTGTTGCCCTCTGCTGCTCTGAGTTGGTGTAGGAGGCGAACAAACATGTGTCAGGGCATATTAAGGGGTATGACTGTAGGTTACCTTAAGACGCCATAGGAGTCAACAGCCATGTGTCAGGGCAACAGCCATGTGTCAGGGCATATTAGGGGTATGACTGTAGGTTACCTTGAGACGCCATAGGAGTCAACAGTCATGTATCAGGGCATATTAAGGGGTATGACTGTAGGTTATCTTGAGACGCCATAGGAGTCAACAGCCATGTGTCAGGGCAAGCCTGCAGGTAGGTCCTTCTGTAATACAGAATGGTAAAAGTTATACATCTTTCATTATACTGTATGTTTCTTCATATATATCTCACAATGATCTAAACTTTGAATAGGTTTATATGCACAAGTGAATGTACTAATGGTTGATTAGTTTGTATTTACTGGTTAAAACACAAGCAGTTGGAGTTTAAATAGCTTTTCTTCCCATGGATGAGGTTCCTTGTCGAAGCACTAATACCTCCATCAAGTTCTTTGCCCTCCCGAGTGGCGCAGTGGTCTAAGGCACTGCATCGCAGTGCTAGCTGTGCCACTAGAGATCCTGGTTTGAATCCAGGCTCTGTTGTAGCCGGCTGCGACCAGGAGACCAATGGGGCAGCGCACAATTGGCCCAGCGTCGTCCAGGGTAGGGGAGGGAATGGCCGGCAGGGATGTAGCTCAGTTGGTAGACCATGGCGTTTGCAACGCCAGGGTTGTGGGTTTGATTCCCACGGGGGGCCAGTATAAAAAATAATGTATGCACTACACTAACTGTAAGTCGCTCTGGATAAGAGCGTCTGCTAAATGACTAAAATGTAGGCTGGGGGCCTGTATCCACATAGCGTCTCAGAGTAGCAGTGCTGGTCTAGGGCCTGTATCCACATAGCGTCTCAGAGTAGCAGTGCTGGTCTAGGGCCTGTATCCACATAGCGTCTCAGAGTAGCAGTGCTGGTCTGGGGCCTGTATCCACATAGCGTCTCAGAGTAGCAGTGCTGGTCTGGGGCCTGTATCCACATAGCGTCTCAGAGTAGCAGTGCTGGTCTAGGGCCTGTATCCACATAGCGTCTCAGAGTAGCAGTGCTGGTCTGGGGCCTGTATCCACATAGCGTCTCAGAGTAGCAGTGCTGGTCTGGGGCCTGTATCCACATAGCGTCTCAGAGTAGCAGTGCTGGTCTGGGGCCTGTATCCACATAGCGTCTCAGAGTAGCAGTGCTGGTCTGGGGCCTGTATCCACATAGCGTCTCAGAGTAGCAGTGCTGGTCTGGGGCCTGTATCCACATAGCGTCTCAGAGTAGCAGTGCTGGTCTGGGGCCTGTATCCACATAGCGTCTCAGAGTAGCAGTGCTGGTCTGGGGCCTGTATCCACATAGCGTCTCAGAGTAGCAGTGCTGGTCTAGGGGCCTGTATCCACATAGCGTCTCAGAGTAGCAGTGCTGGTCTGGGGCCTGTATCCACATAGCGTCTCAGAGTAGCAGTGCTGGTCTAGGGCCTGTATCCACATAGCGTCTCAGAGTAGCAGTGCTGGTCTAGGGGCCTGTATCCACATAGCGTCTCAGAGTAGCAGTGCTGGTCTAGGGCCTGTATCCACATAGCGTCTCAGAGTAGCAGTGCTGGTCTAGGGGCCTGTATCCACATAGCATCTCAGAGTAGCAGTGCTGGTCTGGGGCCTGTATCCACATAGCGTCTCAGAGTAGCAGTGCTGGTCTAGGGCCTGTATCCACATAGCGTCTCAGAGTAGCAGTGCTGGTCTGGGGCCTGTATCCACATAGCGTCTCAGAGTAGCAGTGCTGGTCTGGGGCCTGTATCCACATAGCGTCTCAGAGTAGCAGTGCTGGTCTAGGGGCCTGTATCCACATAGCGTCTCAGAGTAGCAGTGCTGGTCTAGGGCCTGTATCCACATAGCGTCTCAGAGTAGCAGTGCTGGTCTGGGATCAGTTTTAGCTTTTTAGTTCATAATGAATAAGACTGTATGGACAGATCCTAGATCAGACTCCTGCTCTGAGAGGCTTTGTGGATACGGGCCCAGAGCTCCTGCATTGACACACCTAGGAACTAATGCCATTCACAGCTCTACAAAATATGTTTCAGACTCTGAGTGTCCTCTCTGAGTGTCCTCTCTGATCATTGTAGATCATCATCAGGGCTTGTGTTATTTTCTATTTTTTATTCAACATTTCTTTGGATACTTTTTTACTTCTTGCTCCTGAATGTATTTTTTCTCTGTTATTCAGAAAACAGAATGAAAATAAAATAAAATAAAATAAGTAAAATAGGGAACCTTATTGTTTCCTCATATCGATCAAGTGTAAATAAATCAAATTGAGTAATTATATTAACATAATATGAATACTAATAATATTATAATTTACATAGTTATGTTTTTTGGTGTACAGTATGCACTAAGGACAAAAAGACACAAACTCATTTAAACAGAAGGTTATCCTTTAAACAGAAGGTTATCCTTTAAACAGAAGGTTATCCTTTAAACAGAAGGTTATCCTTTAAACAGAAGGTTATCCTTTAAACAGAAAGTTATCCTTTAAACAGAAGGTTATCCTTTAAACAGAAGGTTATCCTTTAAACAGAAGGGTATGCTTTAAATAGAATGGTATCCAAAAGGGATGCTGATACTACAAATAAATAAAGAGGAGATCCAAGGAATGGCAACTCAGTGGGTTTGAGAAAATATATTTAATGGCAGCTTGGGCTCAGAGCCCAGAATGTGTGAACAAAGAACCGTAGGTGGTAGAGGAGGAACACAGGTTGATGGCCGTCCGGGATGTACAGAGCTATTAGCAAGATCTGCTGTGACACCCTTGTGTGTGTGTGTGTGTGTGTGTGTGTGTGTGTGTGTGTGTGTGTGTGTGTGTGTGTGTGTGTGTGTGTGTGTGTGTGTGTGTGTGTGTGCGTGCGTGCGTGCGTGCGTGCGTGCGTGTCTTCATCTCTGTACCCCACACATACAATTATCTGTAAGGTCCATCAATCGAGCAGTGAATTTCAAACACAGATTCAACCACAAAGACCAAGGAGATTGTTTTCAATGCTTCGCAAAGAAGGACAGCTATTGGTAGATGGATAATTTGTTTTTTTTTAAGGCAGAAATTGTATATATCCATATAACTTTGGATGCTGCTGGGAGATATGTATACTGTAGCTAAGAAAGTAATACTAAGTGTATGTTGTGTAGTAAGCTGTTAGTAGCCCATGTGCCTCACCCTAATAATTTGGTCTATTTTCCCCTCTTAATTTAGCCTCCTGTTCTGACTTGGTGGTGCACATGTAGCCTACAACCTGTTTTAGAGAAATGTAATATTGTAAGAGCTTTCAATGACAAAAATCACAAGAAGGGCTTACCAAGAAAAACTTCCGGAAGGACTAATTTGTTCGAGGTAAAAAGGAGTTGGAACATTCAACAAAAAAAGTCAGAGATTTATTTCTTATTGGTCACTTTAATAATTTTAATTTTGTACAGGATGCAGACAGGTGACTGATGTTTACACGTCAAGCTGTCATCATCCTCAGAGTGACTTGACCATTGCACAGAGCTCCTATTTATAGCCTAGTGGCTCGTTGAGACACAACAATGTAAGAAATTATAACGATAATATGTTTCAAGGTACAGTTGAAGTCGGAAGTTTATATTCACTTAGGTTGGAGTCATTAAACTCATTTTTCAACCACTCCACAAATTTCTTGTTAACAAACTATAGTTTTGGCAAGTTGGTTAGGACATCTACTTGGTGCATGACACAAGTAATTTTTCCAACAATTGTTTACAGACAGATTATTTCACTTATAATTCAGTGTATCACAATTCCAGTGGGTCAGAAGTTTACATACACTAAATTACAGAAAATGATGTCATGGCTTTAGAAGGTTCTGATAGGCTAATTGACATCATTTGAGTCAATTGGAGGTGTACCTGTGGATGTATTTCAAGGCCTACCATCAAACTCAGTGCCTCTTTGCTTGACATTATGGGAAAATCAAAAGAAATCAGCCAAGACCTCAGAAAAAAAAAATGGTAGACCTCCACAAGTCTGGTTCATCCTTGGGAGCCATTTCCAAACACCTGAAGGTACCACGTTCATCTGTACAAACAATAGTATGCAAGTATAAACACCATGAAACCACGCAGCCGTCATACCGCTCAGGAAGGAGACGCGTTCTGTCTCCTAGAGATGAATGTACTTTGGTGCGAAAAGTGCAAATCAATCCCAGAACAACAGCAAAGGACCTTGTGAAGATGCTGGAGGAAACGGGTACAAAAGTATCTATATCCACAGTAAAACAAGTCCTATATCGACATAACCTGAAAGGCCGCTCAGCAAAGAAGAAGCCACTGCTCCAAAACCACCATAAAAAAGCCAGACTATGGTTTGCAACTGCACATGGGGACAAAGATTGTACTTTTTGGAGAAACGTCCTCTGGTCTGATGAAACAGAAATAGAACTGTTTGGCCATAATTACCACCGTTATGTTTGGAGGAAAAAGGGGGTTGTATCGTATCTGAAGATTATGCCTTTGTTAAATGTTTTTCATGACGAAATGGAATGTTGGTTATGTTAGTATCACAAGACAATGGTTAGTATAATGTAACATATAATAGACAGGAAGTGTATTGTAAACTGGCCAGAAGAGGGAGCCCATCTTGTTGCATTGGTTATAAATAGGGGTGAACGAAGAAGATAGGTCAGAGCAGACATTAGAATGGGACGACACTGCTCTCCGGACCACGCGTGTCTGTAAACTCATGCTGAAGCTTGTGGTCTGAATAAACCTTATGATCAATGTTCAGTATGAGCAGACTCCTTTTGTTGACAGCAATAATTGCCACCATTCATCATATACGACAGAATGGCGAGCTTGCCAGGAGAGATGATGCAATCCTTCTTTGCTGCATTTGGAGTCATCAGGCTAACTCAAGCTGACTTTGGTCTGGAGTCATGACCCGACTAGACACAGCTAAGTTGTTGGTTTTGTTACTGCTTATGTACACTGGAGGAATGTACCCTTACGACCGTGTTTCGGGTGGCGTTATGGCTGTTAACTGGGAGTCTGAACGAAAATATTCTAAATTTGGTTGATGTGTAAACGCTGTTTACAACAATGGATTGTGCAAATGGATTGGTAGAGAATAATGTTGGAAGATATCTGCATAGTTAGGGCACCGTGGATACGGAAAAGACCTCGAGGAGGCGATTCCCTAGGAATGGGCTACAAATCCTGGGCTTAGTTAGACTGAATCAGGTTGATTCCTTAAGCGGGAATTATGAAGTGAATTGGTGTATTTATGTTATACTCCTCCTCTGGCCGACGGGAAATTGGTTTGGGGGTAACCTCTTGATATGAGATTCATCTTTCAAGGCAACAAAAAGTTAGATGGAGATATTATTGATAATCATGGACAATGATTGGGTCGCGGTGCGGGGTGTTCATTTGTGTTGTAGGCTGCAGTTAGCTGGAGGTTGGTGTTAATGCTGGGTTGTTTCAGGCCACGTGGTACATCGTGGCTAAATGCTAAATGCTAATGCTTAAGGCTAAAGGCTAATGTTGATACTTAATGTTAAGGCTAACGGCTAATTGTGTTTTGTGCCACGGTGTACCTTAGGCTAAGCTAAAGGCTAATGCTACAGGCTAATTGTGTTGCGTGCTACATGCTAACGGATATCCTTAGAGATTCCATTGCGATGGATTAAAGTCTCTTAAACTTGTCACTGTCTGTAAGTCAGGTTGTATGTTTTGTGAGCGCTGTTAAATGTTGTTTGACTATAAGGGGGAAATGGGAATTACAGCTGGACTGGTATTATTCTGTTTGGGGAGAGAGAAGAGAGAATCTTTCTTCCACGGTGAAAAGGGGTTTTTGAATGGTTGTGCGCATGCGTTTAAATTTTGCGACACTACACTACAGAAAGGGGAGTTTATGGCACGAGATTAGGGAACGTTTTGTTTTACGGTACTAAATGACACCACGAGGGGATGCTGAGACTCAAGCATGAGGTTAAAATGATATTTGCGCATGCGTGGGATTCTGTAAAACAACACATTGGTTAAACTGCAGGGGGAGACAGAGGAACACAGACGACGGAACAAATACGCATAAAGAGATTTTAACACGATGATTCTAGTTTAAACTGCGATTGGTTAAAGATGAAACTTGTTTTGTAGCCTATTGAATTTATAAATTAGATATATGGTAGCGGATTATAATACATTTAATTAAATAATTAAATAACGGATTAAAATAAAATAAAAAAGGTTTTTGAGCGATCTATTTAATTCTGAGTTTAGTCTTAGAGTGAATAATGTAGAACGAATGAATATTGAATGGTTGGAAATACTCAGTGATTGCATTAACTGCTGAAATCGTGTGTGTTTCTATGTTTTTGTGAAATATGAGAGGAACATGGAACGGCGAGACGAGAGAAAGAGAAGGGGCTGACTGTGTGCGTCACGAACAAGGTGTGACGAGGCAGACGAGAGGATCGGATCAGGCTAGTACACAAACTCATCCTAACAGAATATGTGATGTTATGACAATTTTGCAGGGGCTTGGCAAATTCTATTTCAATAAAAGTTACATTTTGGAGGCTATGTGCATCACTGGGCTGGATTACAGTTCGATTGGAAATCAGGTACTGACATTATTTTGCAATTATGATACTTGGGGTTTATATCATAGGAAGAAACAAGGGGTTATGGGAATTGGAGTATTGAAGGGTTGTAAGGTTAGAAGGCTTTGTTTATGGGTATTTTAGTCTGAAGATGACTAACTTGCATTTCCTGGCAGTTGATGGGTTGTGGTAAGATAGCCAACACTAATGGATAAATTGGGGACATAGGATATAGGAATAAAAATTGGTTTTAATTATTCATGATTTTTAATTGACTTATTTGGATTTATTTGGAGTTGTTAGGTTATATTAAGAATTACAGGGGGGAAGGCTACATAAGCTATATAGTTCAAAATAGGATAGTTCACAATAAAGGAATAGAAAGGCTTGTTACAATGGGGTAAAAAAAAAAAAAAGTCAGTACACCGGTTGATATAGTGCATAGTGGTAATCCTTTAACTAAGGTGTTGCTAGGGTATCCGGCAAGTGAAACAAAAGTTGCCCTTCATTCTCAAACAGAAATTGATAAAATAGGTTTAGAAAGTAGAGCTTAGGGATGTTTATTCTCAGCTTACAATGATTATCCAGGAGTGATTAGTGCATCAGAAATATAGAGTAATAATAGATAGGGTACCAGCAGAAACAACGATGAAGATGAATTCAAAACTCCAGAAGTAAGAAGAACCGACATGTCTGGAAACGAAGAGAAGGATACTGGAGACTTGATCTCTGATGAAAGTTGAACGAAGAAGGAGACAAGAGATTCGAGTTCTGATGAAGAAAGCGATGAAGATTTGGAGATTAAAGGTGCTTTATGTTCGAGGATTTTATCCTCCAATGACTGGCAAAGAAGAAATGGGAGATATAGACCGAGGCGTATCAGGCCTGGAGGAAGAGACGACTTTGGGAGAGGTAAGGGAGCTAGAGGAACAGCTCGAGACGCTGAAGATACAGAAGAGACAAGGAGAAAACCTGCGGAGAACATTTTTAATCCCAAGAATTGGAGGAGAAGAAGAATACATTGAGGCAAAGATGCTGAAGAAAAGTAAGAAGATGATGGAAGATGATATTTTGAGGACAGAACTTAGAACTAAGATTGAAGAATACTGATATGTCAACGACGAGAAGGAACAGGACCAAGAAAACTGCTGAGAGAATCCCAAGAACAGGAGAAAACAACAGAGGAAGATGAAGGAGCAAGTGAAGATCACCTGTTCTAGAGAAGATCCGGAAGGGGGGTGCATTGCTGAGAGCCTCGATTAGAGGAGAAGAGAAAATAGCTAACAGTTGAAACAACCGGCCATTAGAAGTGATAGTGAATAGGGGAAAAACTTATCTGGGTTCAGCCTAAAGAGGTTAAACATATCACTCTGTAAAATAAACTAATTAGGTTAGGATAGGGGTTTGATGTAGTAAAACAGTTTAATTACTCTTAAGGAATCAATTGAGCTCTGCTATAGAAGTCAAATAGGAATTAAAAGAGACATACTAATAAAAGAGACAATATACCAATGACATTGTGGGAAGAGATGCATGGTGTAAATTGAAGTATTCAATCAGAGGCACAATAGACGACTGACTGTCTGGTAGACTATTTTAAGAAGTAGGGTTTTTGGGGAATCATTTGCTTAAAAGATAAATATCATAGGAAGGATGATAATGTATTAGATTGCCTGTTAGACAATCTGTCTGGGAAAAAACTTAATAGGGGTGACTGTTATTTTGGGTTACATTCTTACACTAAGAGATTTGAGGTTAGGCTAAAAGGTGTTTAGTCGGTTTTGCCAAGTCTGTGTGTAATGAGTCAGAAGCAGGTGGGGAACTTTCCCAATCACATATTCCAAAAATTTGGTGGTAAGAGATTTTGTCAATAAATCAGGGGAAAAGGTTTTAAATGTTATGAGAGAAAAGATTAGATTAAAATAAGTTAGGGGTAGGATAGGTTGAAGGGACTCTGAGACAGTAAGCTAAGGTTTAACGTTAGTAGTAAGAGAGAGAGAGAACAGTAATGAATGACACTTTAGAATAGGAAGATCAAGGTAATTGTGGGTACCTTTTGTTATAATCAAAAGTTTGAAAGTCAGGGATTTAGAGATAGGACTGAGATTTGGGGAAAAAGTGACACTAGTGGTGATGGATGGAAGTACAAGGAAAGAGTTCAAAGTCTTAGGGGAAAACTGGGGGAAAACTAGGAGTAAATAAGGACATTAACACTTCAGTCTATTAGAACAACAGGGAGAAGCAATTTAACTCTTTCAACATTGATAGGTATTAAAGTCATAAATATATCGCATGTGATTATAAGGGAACCAATACAGCACCAATTTTAGGGGGAAAAATACTTATTAGTGTTTAGGATGGGGACGTTCCTCCCATATGGAGAGATAATTATGGAGAATAAGTGTTGTTATCAGGACCAGGAGTAAAAGGAGGTATAGTTGAGAAGAGGGTTAGGAGGGACTGTTCACTTATGTTGCGTAATGTTACAGAGAAAGGTCAGGGAGAATATGTGTACTTATCTAGTGCAAGCATTAGAATTTGTTCCGGTTCAGAATTATTGGGTAAAGGGCTATGTGATTCATAGAGTAATGCTTATAATGGAAGAGTTGAGGTCTGTTGTAGTCTCCACAGTCACAGAGGGAGTTAAGGATAAGTTTATTACAGTAGTCACTCCAACAGTGAATAATACACATAGGATATGGGTAGCTTTTCCATTAGAAGGAATTAAGGGTTTTAATTCATCAACTAAATCAACAACGTTAATGGTAACTTTGGGAAGGGATTAATGATACGATGGTAATAGCAAATGTAGGAAGGATGACAACTTTTCTGAAATTAAAGGAGGCAGCAAGAGAGACTCAGGGGTTTAGGTTACTACGAATAGGGTTAAAAAAGTAGAGCAGATAGTAGTAGAGAGCAATATAGATTAATCTGAAATGGAGAAGAGAGATTCATCATGGAAGCTGCAGGATGAGGTCTTTTGATTTTGATGACAGAGGGGGGGGGCATCTGATCAGTGCTGCTCGTTCCTCTGTTGTGGAAATTAGAGATAGATTAACTCATTCTGTAAGAATCAGTGAGGAATCTTGAGGGTTGATGTCTGTTGGGGATGCCAGCCCAGGACGTGTTAGACGGTCGCGCGGCCTCTGGCAGGTGTGGGTAAGTGTTATGCTTTGTCATGACTGTGGTATCGGCAACAGTCATTGACAGATAAAATAATGTAGTTGTCAGAACAGTAGGGTTTAAGTGTTCTTGGGTAAATGGATTACCCTATGGGAATTGTTAGATGGAAAGTAAAGTCAGATAACAGTGGAAACCTGAAATATTCAGGTGAAATATTGAGGGCTAAAAGTTGTTGTTATTCTAATAAAACATATGAGGTAAGGGGTGTGTTTATGGGAAGATCAGATTGGGATGTTATAGGATTACTTAGGATAAGTATGACCTTAAGGGTAGTAATGACAAATAATATGTTACTTAGGACTTTGATGGTTAAAAGATTAGCTTTTGACTGACAATGTGACTATGGGAATTTTAGAGATATTTGGTGGGTTTGTGATGATAGAGTATATTCTTACCCTATGGGGGATAGGATGTTGTTACAGGTCAACGTTTAAGCTTCCATATGAGGTTTTTACCATTAAAAGAGGAGTGGTACCAACACAGAAATCTGAAGCTAGGGTTGAAAATGGGGTGAAAAGAGACATGGCTACATGTCATAGTCTTCAAGCCTATCATTGAAGGGTAAGTCTAAGGGAGAAGGGGGGACTTCATTCATGGTATGGTGTAACATTTGGGAAGATAATATTGATAAATATTAGTTATACTTTGAGTCCAGATAGTTCAGATAATATCACTGGGGTTATAGATGCATTATAAGGGATGCATTTGAAAGGATTTGGTTGCAAGATCAATTAGGCCAGTAGGGGCAGTGATGGGTCAGATTCTAGTTTAAGCTTTGATAACACTGTGTGATGTTTGTACTGACTTTTGAGAAAGTTATGAGATTGAGATAGGTTGGAGAAGTGGTGCCTGGAGACAACACTCAGATGCCGGTGTTGACTGTTCCTGATCTGGATAAAGATGGACAAGTGGAACTGATGGATAAATATCATTTTGGATTATTTGATGATTTTTCAAATTGTTTTTTCAATATTAGTATGATTTTTAGTATGATTTATGAATCAAAGGGGGGAATGGATAATGTGATTCATGCATCATTTATGTATCATTTTTTAAATTCTTAGGTGAAATGGAGGTTTAATTTGAAAGTGGTTGTTTTGCAAAGGATACTGTTTGGTCGTTTATTTTCTTGTCATTCCAGAAGCATTTGGGAGAACATGTGGAGATTGGAATACTCAAACAAAGACAATATGAAGGGACAATATGACTGGCGGAGATGAAACAAGGAGGGTGTGGCTGATTCCATCATCAACAAGTCCATTGGAAGAGGACACTACAGGGAGATGAAGTGTAGTGGACTACATTCCAGTGTCTGCAATGAAATATAGACATATTTGATGTGTAATACATAATTGTGTCATATTCTTAGGTATTGATTTTAGTAGAATGATGTTTGATGTTATTGAATGCAGATGAGGATCTTAGATGCTTTTGTTTATTTCGATGGGGTTAGGGACAGAAGGTCTAGGAAGGGAGAGATTCATTGTACGATTCGATGGGTTGACCAGTCGTACAATGGATATTTATGGATAGGATTTTGTTTACATGGGTATTTAATTACATCATAGTTTCAAATGCATTTACATGGTTAATGAGGTTATCTGGAGTACCGACGGTGGTTGCCTGGGGCAGAGGGACCGTGAGAGAATTTTACTGTCTTGATTGATATGGATGGATGGCTGCTGGACAGTTTTTCGCTCTTACACTCCATAGAGATTTCTTCATATGTCATAGTAATGTATTCACACTTCATAAACAGGTATTTCATAGGAAGGTATTTACACTCTAGAGGAGAATGTGTTTGGTTTAATGTTAAAGATACTCAAGGAGATAAATGGTTGATAGTCATAATCTTATTCTGTTTGTTTTCGAGACGTTTATTTCGTCTCGAAAGGGGGGAATATCGTATCTGAAGATTATGCCTTTGTTAAATGTTTTTCATGACGAAATGGAATGTTGGTTATGTTAGTATCACAAGACAATGGTTAGTATAATGTAACATATAATAGACAGGAAGTGTATTGTAAACTGGCCAGAAGAGGGAGCCCATCTTGTTGCATTGGTTATAAATAGGGGTGAACGAAGAAGATAGGTCAGAGCAGACATTAGAATGGGACGACACTGCTCTCCGGACCACGCGTGTCTGTAAACTCATGCTGAAGCTTGTGGTCTGAATAAACCTTATGATCAATGTTCAGTATGAGCAGACTCCTTTTGTTGACAGCAATAATTGCCACCATTCATCATATACGACAGTTGCTTTAAGCCGAAGAACACCATCCCAACCGTGAAGCACGGGGGTGGCAGCATCATGCTGTGGGGGTGCTTTGCTGCAGGAGGGACTGGTGCACTTCACAAAATAGATGGCATCATGAGGAAGGAAAATTATGTGGATAAATTGAAACAACATCTCAAGACATCTGTCAGGAAGTTAAATCTTGGTCGCAAATGGGTCTTCCAAATGGACAATGACCCCAAGCATACTTCCAAAGTTGTGGCAAAATGGCTTAAGGACAACAAAGTAAAGGTATTGGAGTGGCCATCACAAAGCCCTGACCTCAATCCTATAGAAAATTTGTGGGCAGAACTGAAAAAGCGTGTGCAAGAAAGGAGGCCTACAAACCTGGTTCAGTTACACCAGCTCTGTCAGGAGGAATGGGCCAAAATTCACCTAACTTATTGTGGGAAGCTTGTGGAAGGCTACCCAAAACGTTTGACCCAAGTTAAACAATTTAAAGGCAATACTACCAAATACTAATTGAGTGTATGTAAACTTCTGACCCAATGGGAATGTGATGAAAGAAATAAAAGCTGAAATAAATCATTCTCTCTACTATTATTCTGACATTTCACATTTTTTTAATAAAGTGGTGATCCTAACTGACCTAAGACAGGGAATTTTTACTAGGATTAAATGTCAGGAATTGTGAAAAGCTGGGTTTAAATGTATTTGGCTAAGGTGTGTGTAAACTTCTGACTTCAACTGTAAATGGCAAATTATAGCACAAAATAAAAAAGAGAAATAGTGTGTCTCGTTAATCAATAGACCATGCCAACATGTCTGTGGCACACAGAGACCCCAAAAAATCAAGGCAACAACATTATAGAAACGAGGACAGTGAAAACGTTTAGCGCCTTTGGATCCACAGTGTCTACGGAGTACTGCCAGAATACCTCTCTTTGTTTTAGTTTCCGTTCGATATGACCTCCTCGTGGTGCGATGCGAAGTTTCAATGCTCGTTTAGTTTGACCAATATAAGCAGCCAGTGGCGATTTTAGCATGTAAATCTTTGTGGGGCAAACAAAAACAAACAAACTTGGGATGCAAAGCCACTACACAACACAACACAACACTAAACAATACATTAATTGCACTATAACGGTAACAAACGGTGCCCACAAACTGTTAGGGCCTCCATAAAGCTGTCCCAACAGCAGTCCCGACACCTTACCACTGCTACACCTGGCTATCAGCGGAGCCTTGTCTGGCAGCGAAACAGTTCATTCAGCCTCATTTACTACCTTTTAGAATAACATAGCTGATATGGCTGACTTGCTTAAACAAATGTGGTTTCTACTGACAATTGAGATGTACAAACTATGGCATAAGGGGACGACGAGCGGATAAGAGGCAATCCGTAATTTTGATGAAGACATTAATGAGCGAGCTATGACTGGACGTAGTCAATATAACTATTTGTTCAGCACTTTTGAAATGTACATCGACAGAATTCAGAACATGGGCCGTTCTTACATTATTCAATGATGACATTTCTCTAAAACAGGCTATAGGCTACATGTGCACCACCAAGTCAGAACAGGAGGCTAGATTATGAGGGGAAAAGGGACCAAATTATTAGGGTGAGGCACATGGGCTACTAACAGCTTACTACACAACATACACTTAGTATTACTTTCTTAGCTACAGTATACATTTCTCCCTGTCATATTATGTAATTTATGCAGCAGCATACAATACATTTTTGGACTCACCTTGTTGTGCTGTTCTCACTTGAACATGAAGGTGACTTTGTCATCAAAGTCTGGCATTCTCTGGATTTATGGTGCTTTCAAGACAACTGGGAACTCTGGAAAAAAACAAGGTCGAATCATGACATCAGTGATCTTCAGGTCGGAGCTCTAGAAAGAGGCCCGAGTTCCCGACTTGGAATTCCGAGTTGGATGACCGTTCAAAATGTATTTTTCAAAGTTCCCAGTTGTCTTGAACTCACTAAAGTCTGAGATTTCCCAGTTCCGAGTGTCCAGTTATTTTAACAGTGGCAGAAGTCATGCTGGATTGACAGCATGGCCAATGTTGTATCCGTAGCCGATGTGAGCAAGACCTTTAAACAGGTCAACATTCACAAGGCCGCAGGGCCAGACAGATTACCAGGACGTCACATCTGCTCCTGCAACGCCCTCTACTGCTCATCCTGTCTCCTTGACCTGCCACCACTCCCCCATTATTCTCTCCCTCTCTCTCTTTCTCTCTCTCTTTCTCTCTCTCTCTCTCGCTCTCTCTCTCGCTCTCTCTCTCTCTCTCTCTCTCTCTCTCTCTCTCCCTCTCCCTCTCTGTCTCTCTGTCTCTCTGTCTCTGTGTGATTGTGTGGGTGAAGACAGGTGTGCTGGAGTCAGAGCAGATCCCCACCAGCTGCAACCTGTTCCATAATCAAGACCTCTACAAATAGTCCTGCCACTTCCACGCTGCCAGATCGTAATCTCTGCTCAGTCAGTCTACGGTTGTAGCCGTTTGTTACTATTCAGATCATGTTGTGTTTTCCTCTCCGCTACAGTTCTGCCCTCTCTGACTCTGGTCCCTGTCTCCAGACCCACAACTCGTCATCCTGCTACTCTGTCCTGGATTCCCCACTCTACTACTCCCTTGGATTCCCCTCCGGACCTGCTCACCCTGTCTCAACCCCCCCCGCTCCAGCCGCAGCCTCCGCACCTGATTTCCAGCAGTTTCCCCTGACCTGCACTCCATCTTCCCCCTGTGTTTCAATACATACCTTGGTTACTTCATCCCAGTCTCCTCGTCTGAGTCTGCTCTTGGGTTCCCCTG
Source organism: Coregonus ussuriensis (assembly GCA_031479575.1). NCBI lineage: Eukaryota > Metazoa > Chordata > Actinopteri > Salmoniformes > Salmonidae > Coregonus > Coregonus ussuriensis. Next base: position 7,771,829 of record CM062482.1, on the reverse strand, counting down.
TTCCACTCCGCGTAACACGTGTACTCACAGCATGCGCAGACCAACTGGCAAGTGTCTTCACTGACATTTTCAACCTTTCCCTGACCGAGTCTGTAATACCAACACGTTTCAAGCAGACCACCATAGTCCCTGTGCCCAAGAACGCGAAGGTAACCTGCCTAAATGACTACTGCCCCGTAGCACTCATGTCTGTAGCCATGCAGTGCTTTGAAAGGCTGGTCATGACTCAAATCAACACCATCATCCAGGAAATCCTAGACCCACTCCAATTCGCATACCACCCCAACAGATCCACAGATGACGCAATCTCAATCGCACTCCACACTGCCCTTTCCCACCTGGACAAAAGGAACACCTATGTGAGAATGCTGTTCATTGACTACAGCTCAGCGTTCAACAACATAGTGCCCACAAAGCTATTATCTATGCATAGTCACTTTACCCCTACCTACATGTACAAATTATCTCAACTAACCTGTACCCCCACACATTGACTCGGTACCGGTACCCCCTGTATATAGCCTCAATATTGTTTTTTTATTGTGTAACTTTTTTTTGTTTTGTTTTTTACTTTTAGTTTATTTAGTAAATATTTTCTTAACTCTATTTCTTGAACTGCATTGTTGGTTAAGGGCTTGTCAGTAAGCATTACACGGTAAGGTCTATACCTGTGGTATCCGGTGCATGTGACAAATAAAATTGTATTTTATGTCTATCCTTTTAAGCTTGGAAAAGAGACCCTTAAACCCAGACTTGGACCACACACCCACTCCACTGAATAGCAGGCTAGTGATTGCTTTGCGATGCTTGCAGTTAGACACTGATTCCTTCCAAACCACTCATTGTTGAATTTGCGATTTCCAACTTGTTGTGTAATATTTATGAGCACTGATACGTTTTAACTATAATTTCTCTTCATAATTTCTCTTCATATGACAAGGATTGAAAAGGATTTGCCAGTAGATTGTCGACTTGATTCATGACGATGACTGCTAGCTTGCTAGCTAAGATTTTGAAAGTATGATGTTGACATGATCAATCAAAGCTACTCTAGATATAACGTGATTTGACAGCATTTTATCTGTGGCCAATGACCTTGAGCCTTCTTGGATGGGCACTTCTAATGTAACTCTATGGCAACACCCAAGGGGCTTGAATTTTCGATCTCTCCCCATAGATTTTGACGTAGTGTCCCCATGAGTGACAGAACACTGAGCCAATCATAGCCCAACTAGAGAACATTACCAACCCCTACGCTCCGTATTTTCTGCTGGCTGCCCCACCACCACAGAAAGCACTGAGCTAGGCTGAAACACCTGCATTTTGGAGCTGCCTTACTCAAGAAAGCAAAAAATCAATTGTTTGTATACAGCTTTATTAACTCAATACATTATTATTATTATTTTTTTACATTGTTTGCAAACTGATATGTGACACATATTAATGTCAAAATAAAAGGCAACCCCCCCAAAACATTTTTTTTGTTGTTGTTGTTTTTTGGCTCTGCCCAACCTGCCCTGAATGACGGGTCGCCACTGAGCCCCGCAAATGTATTTCCACCATTATTATTTCCCACCATAATTTGCAAATAAATTCATTAAAAATCCTACAATGTGATTTTCTGGATTTTTTTTTCTCATTTTGTGTGTCATAGTTGACGTGTACCTATGATGAAAATTACAGGCCTCTCTCATCTTTTTAAGCGGGAGAACTTAAGTGGGAGAAATTGGTGGCTGACTAAATACTTTTTTCCCCCACTGTAATACCTGAATTCCCACCAAAATCTCGGAATTCCATTCATTATTTGCCTAAACCAGTAAAATGCTTTATGTGCTATAATTCGGTCAATATCTGATGGATTATAAAAATTATAAAAGTTTGGAGTATCTTCATCCATTGTCCAACTGTTGCATTATAATTGTTTTTAAAAACCTTTTTAACAATTTCGATGACCGTTGCTAGTGACACCGCCACCTAACAACCCAACACAAGAACTCATTAGCAGTCTAGGCGACTCACTTCAAGGATAAAGACTATTTTAGATGGTAGACAGCACTTAAAGCCAGGGTCATTTTTCTCTGCTGCCCTTTTTAGCTCCCACCGCTCTGCTGCAGACAGCACTTTTACAGTATTGATTTAATGACTGAGACAGGAGACAGAGAGGAGGTGCAGGAGATGGTTCATAGGTACTGTGTATGAATTGGATTACTGACAGCCACACTCATCACATGCTTGGTAAACAACAGGTGTACACTAACAGTGAAATGCTTACTGACGGGCCCTTCCCACAATGCAGAGAGAGAAAAAAAAAGAGACAGAGAAAAATAATAACACAATAAATAAATGAATGGTAACTTTGCTATAAACACAGGGTACCAGTAGCGAGTCGATGTGCAGGGGTGCGAGGTAATTGAGGTAGATGTGTACATATAGGCAGGGTTAAAGTGACTAGGCAACAGGATAGACAATTAACAGTAGCAGCAGCGTATGTGATGAGTCAAAAGAGATGTTCAGGGTGCTGTTGGTTCCAGACTTCGTGCATCGGTACCGCTTGCCGTGTGGTAGCAAAGACAACAGTCTATGACTTGGGTGGCTGGAGTAATTGATACCAGTAGATCCTCAGATCCTCAAAACATTATACAGCTGCACCATTGAGAGCGTCTTGACTGGCTGCATCACCGCTTGGTATGGCAACTGCTTGGCATCCGACCGCAAGGCGCTACAGATGGTAACGCGTACGGCCCAGTACATCAGTGGAGCTGAGCTCCCTGCCATCCAGGACCTCATATACTGTTCTCTCTGCAACCGCATGGCAAGCGGTACCGATGCACCAAGTCTGGAACCAACAAGACCATGAACAGCTTCTACCCCCATCCCATAAGACGCTAAATAGGTAGTTAAATAGTTAACCAATAGCTACCTGGACTCTCTGCATTGACCCTTTTTGCACTAATTATTTTGACTCATCACATACTCTGCTGCTGCTGTTTACTATCTGGCACTTTATTCCTAGTTATATGTACATATCTACCTCAATGACCTCGTACCCCTGCACATCAACTCAGTACTGGTTCCCCTTTGTATATAGCCAAGTTATCGTTACTCATTGTGTATTTATTATTACTTTTATTATTTCTCTATTTTCTTTCTCTCTGCATTGTTGGGAAAGGCCCGTACTTAAGCATGTGACTGCTAGTCCACACCTGTTGTTTACAAAGCATGTGATGTTTTAGCATGTGCAGGGGCAGGGCCATTGAGGGCTTCCACCATGATTCCGCCATTTTTAAAGTAGTCAAAGTAGGTCAACTAAGTGGGGATTCCTATGGGTTGTAGCCTCAAGGGCGATGCCCATGCTGTCACAGATAGGAGTTGGGTGCAGTTGAATCCAGTGAAGGTAACCCGTAGTGGACTTGTGATATTTGTTTGTGTTTCTTCTGACCAGAGGGAGCAGATGCTCTGTGTCACGCAACTTGGGTCTAGATCTGTTTCTAACTTTGCTCTTAGGAACAGAGAGCACCATTGAAAGGAGTGATTTCTGGGGTAGCGTTGACTGTGGAGGTGGAGCAAATGAAGGTGAAAATTCCTGGTGTTTGTGATTCCGCCGTTTGGTGCGACGCAGAACCGGTGGTGAGTCCTTTTGAGTTTTGAGTCATATTTTAGTTATCCTGTTAGAGCTTTTGTGCCGAATACACTGCGCTGTTTCAGGTGCAGCGTTTATGGCCATGTTGCAGTAGTTTGTAGGAGGGAGATTCCAAGATGTGGCAAGTGTGCAGGAGGGCATGGGATAAATGATTGTGTAGTTTAGGTGGATAAAGTTTTTGTGTATGTGTGTAAACTGTAGGGGTTGCTGGGGATCGGAAGTGTCCGGTGCAAGAGAGGCAGGTTGAGGTGACGAGTCAGAGTAGTGCAGAAGGTGTCGTATGCTGAGGCAGAGAAGAAAGTAGAGGAGGATGGGTCAAGGGTGAGGGATCCTGAGAGGATCGCTGTAGGTAGTAGATCTGTGCCAGCACAGAGGGATAGACCAACAAGTGATGTATGCTTCAGTAAGGTTGGCTTCTTAGCGTTCATAGCGATGGTTATCAACTGTACCACAGAAATGGAACATAAATCACAGAAAATAGATGTTGTAGTGGCAGCTGCAGAGAAGTATTTGGGTATACGAGATTTGACTTCAAGAGTTACAGGGTGTGTTGAGTGGTGGTGTCATGGTGCAGGAGCAGATAGGGTCAAAGTAGTGGAAGGAGGTAGTGGGTTTTTAATGAGTGTCGGGTTAGTTGGTAGGGTGTTTCTTTTTTTTATCTTCCCTTTTCCAATAATTTTTTTATCACCAAGTACAATGGATGTATGTTATAGTCCAGTTGGGGGCAGTAATGCAACATATTGGATGCCAACCGCCGTTAAACTCCAAAGAAGAAATAAAAACGGATCTGGGCTAATTCAACGTTTCAGCTTTGGGATGGCAAACTGATCCTACGAGAAACGCACTTGGTCATCATTACGTGGTCTCGTGTGACAACAGCTGTAAATCCTGCTAGCTCTCATGTCCCTGCTAGATAAATGAAAATATATTGAACAAATAAATTAAGGTAGCGAATAATAAAGTAAAAATGCTTTCTCGTTTATTGAAGGAGCACCAAGCTAAGCAGAACGAGAGAAAAGAACTCCAAGGTGAGGGGAAATAACGTCTAGTGTGATGCTGCAGCTAGCTAGCTAAGCTAAAAACAACAGCTAGGAAAATTAGCTAGCTAGTTAGTTAGCTGCAGCAACAAGGTTCTGAACGTATAACAACAAACAACCGTTAGAGATGCATGAGTCAAGCAAATTGTGAATTTCGTGACGATAACTGGATTTATAGTTAGCTAGCTCTGGACGACAACGACGAGTTGCCTCTGCTAGTATTTGAACTCGTACTGACGCCCAGGGTCAGGCAGTTCGCTAACTAGCCCCTGGAATCGACGTTATACCGCATATATATATATATATATATGTATATATATATGTGTGGTTATATACTGTACATTTACTCCAAGGGTTACTCAAGTTTTGGGCGAACACAGCTAACTAGAAGACGCTAACGTTAGCGTGTTCTTAACTTCGATGGCTAACCTAGCTACGTTATGCTATTCCACCCATGACATGATAGGTGGGGTGTATTCATTCCGCCGATTCTAGTGGTGGCGGCTACCTAAATTTGTCCAATAGCAAGAAACTCCCGTTTTGCTCCGTTTGCATTCCGTTTGGTTCTTAAACGGAAAACGTTTTCTGTAGATGTATTCATTACGCCTATTCTGTTGTTGCAAAACGTTTCGTCTGTTGCAAAACGTTTTGCAATAGAAACTGTTTACTCCAAACTGTAAACGTTTTGCAACGAAAATGAGTTTAGATTGGACAAATTCAGGTAGGTCCCTCCCTGTTTTGTTCCGTTTGCTCGATTTGTTTCAATTTGTTTGTTAAACGGTTTCCGTTGCAAGACGTAATGAATACACTCCTGTTTTCTTTTGCCCTGCTCAGAGAGACGCAGACGAGAGGCAATTGCTGCGGCCACCTGTCTAACAGAAGCCTTGGTGGACCACCTCAATGTTGGGTATGTGAATAATGGCCAGTAGTTAGCTTGTGTTGTTTACCCCTGTTGGGACCTATAAAATCTGTATTTATTTTTTGCCTGATTACGTTTTGTTTTTCCCAAATTCGGTTTTCGCCATTTAGTTTTTCACAGTTTCAGTTTTCGCTCTCATTCACTTTATTGTATTTGATTTTTTTTTAAACAATTGAATGTTCTAAGTCCACAAAAATGTTTAAACTGCATCAGGATACTTTTTTTAGGTCTGGGATTTCTTCCCGAAAATTCGATTTTTGTGTGTAGTTACCCTTTAATGCAAGTGGGCACCAGGAAGATACCTTTGTTTGGTTAAGCGGTGTTGTTGTAGGGCTCATGTGATTGCAGAGTTTGCAAAACAAATGGCCACTGTATTGATGCAAATAATCATAATATTATTCTGCCATGTATGCACAGGCTACTTTGTTGTTAACATTTAATTGAGAAGGTTTTTGGGAAAGCCTTTCCATCTCTACCAGAATAATGTTATCATTAGCATCATCGCTAACGGCTACACGGTGTACGCACCGCACACACCCACTCAGACAGGGTCATTCCTGTGCCTTTTCAGAAAGTTGCATGAAAATAGGAATCACTGATGCAGTTTGTTCGTCTTATGATTCACTTGGGCAAATGAATGCATTTTTCTCATTTCTGTTCAATAGCTTTATTTGATTTCCAAACAAGTTAAATATATTGTTAAATTCCGTTTTTATTGTCGGGATTCCGTCCGCAATACTGATTTTTTTTTTATAGGGCCCTACCCCTGTTTTTATGTACCCATCATTCAGCTGTCCAACTCGGGCAATTCCGATCAAATGCCTTTTTTTATTTTTTTTTTATTAGTCATTTAGCAGACGCTCTTATCCAGAGCGACATACAGGAGCAATTAGGGTTAAGTGCCTTGCTCAAGGGCACATCGACAGATCTTTCACCTAGTCGGCTCGGGGATTAGAACCAGCGACCTTTCGGTTACTGGCACAACGCTCTTAACCACTAAGCTACCTGCCGCCACCGGCACCTGCCTTGACACGTGACCAGTTAGGCCTGTTTTGTAACCTGCATTGAAAGTGTTTAGCTACCGTCTTGTATTTGAGCTGTAGCCTTGGTTTATAGCTTTTTGTCACAGAGGTTTTTGAACCCAACATTGCAACACTTGCGAAGCAGACTCTGCATACCGGACCGGGGTTTGAGAAGTCAATGAGAGAATTGAACTGATTCCTTAGTAGTTCATTTTCTCGATTTCTGAAGGCACAACATAGATTAAAACCCATGTTTTAAGTAGCTCAACCATGCCATTACTACAACCTCATAAAAGTGACAAACTGACACGTTTTCAATTTCGTCAAAAACAACTTTATATCGAGTGGACGGCATGCACATGCGCAGTTCGGAGTGACTTGACCGTTATACCCGACGATGTGTTTCTGCACATGATCTTAGGTAGCTAACGTCTCCATGATATCGCCTACAGGCGTGATAGGCGGACACTGCTTTTCCAATAGAAATCCCCTATCTTCCTTACTAAGCAATCGTCGATTTTATAACAGAAAATGCCTGCAAATTTCCCCGTCACAGATTAAATTTAATCCTGGACTAAAAAAAAACTGTCTGTGTGCTTAGCCTTCAATCACTGTGTTAACCAATGATGGCATGTGACTCCACAGCACATTGTACACCCTGGTAATATTTCAGTAGTACAAAAGTTAATTAAAATCAAATGTTATTTGTGCTGAATACAATGGGTGTAGACCTTAATGTGAAATGCTTACTTACAAGCCCTTAACAACAATGCTGTAGCTCAGTTGGTAGAGCATGGCGTTTGCAACGCCAGGGTTGTGGGTTCGATTCCCACGGAGGGCCAGTATGAAAAATGTATGCACTCACTAACTTTAAGTCGCTCTGGATAAGAGCGTCTGCTAAATGACTAAAATGTAAGAAAATAAGAGTGAAGAAAATATTTACGAAATAAAGTTTTTTGTCTTTTTAAGTAGAACAATAATGAGGCTATATACAGTGGGTATCGGTACCGAGTCAATGTGTGGGGTACAGGTTAGTCGAGGTAATTTAGGTAATATGTACATGTAGGTAGGGGTAAAAGTGACTATACGTAGATAATAGATAATACACAGTGAGTAGCAGCGGCACAAAAAAAGGGGAGGGGTCAATGCAAATAGTCCGGGTAGTCATTTGATTAATTGTTCAGCAGTCTTATGGCTTGGGGTTAAAAGCTGTTAAGGAGCCTTTTGGACCTAGACTCGGCGCTCTGGTGCCGCTTGCCGTGCGGTAGCAGAGAGAACAGTGTATGACTTGGGTGGATGGAGTCTTTTTGACAATTTTTTTTGGGCCTTCCTCTGACAACGCATAGTTTAGAGGTTCTGGATGGCAGGAAGCTTGATCTAGTGGCGAAACCAAAGAATAGCATCTAATGGAAACATTTGGACTTGACCACCTCGGTTGCGACACTACATTCAATTACAGTTAACGAAAGGAGGATAAAGTCAAGTGTAGAAACCAACCTTTTATTTTATTTTTGTTATGAAGGATTTCATAAGGACATATTTTTACACTTTCTTAACCACTGCTTTCGGTCTAATTTCTCTTCCGTTTCCAATATCCAATTGAATGTCTTTGCCCATAAGATGTCATCAGATCAACCTTTTATTAAATGTTGCTTAGGCCTCTGTAGCTCAGCTGGTAGAGCATGGCGCTTGTAACGCCAGGGTAGTGGGTTCGATCCCCGGGACCACCCATACGTAAAAATGTATGCGCACATGACTGTAAGTCGCTTTGGATAAAAGCGTCTGCTAAATGGCTTATTATTATTATTATTATTATTATTATTATTATTATTATTATCCTCATGTGAAGTCTTCTGATCTCCATGCCTCCTTAAAATCTTGTTGTACTAATCTTCCAGTTGCTGTGTGTGATGTTTTAATTCCAGGGTGGCCCAGGCGTATGTGAACCAGAGGAAGCTGGACCATGAGGTGAAGACTTTACAGGTGCAGGCCAGCCAGTTCTCCAAGCAGACCGCTCAGTGGATCAGTATGGTGGAAGGATTCAACCAGGCCCTGAAGGTACACACACTACACAGTATGGTCTTAGATTAGTAGCCATTTTCCCTAAATCCTTTTATGTTTGTCGAATGATAGCAGCCCCCCCCCCCCCATGAATGTTTCAAATCTGAAGAGAAGTACAATATAACTTTCCTTTGGGAACAAAACAAACTGGTATATTGGGTATCTTTTCAGTTGACTTTTTCACCCGTTCTAATGTACGTTTAGTCCTGCCACATTCCCAGCCAGGCAAACATGTTAAATAAAACCTTATGTTCAAAAGCATTTTAGCTAAAACATGTGATACTTAACATTTAGTAGGCCTCAAACTCATCAAAGCTATATATATATATATATATCTCTATCACAGATAATGAGCTACTGTTCTTCTTACCAAGGCTCAAACACAGCTTTAAGCCAATCTCTGCCTGTCTGTGTTAACATCGACACCAGTAGATGACTACGGTATGGAGGGAAATCCAAACCCTTTCGTTGAACATCAAACACCACATTCCCTCTCTCTGTCTGTCTGTAACCTTCCAGGAAGCTGTATTATAGGTGCATTATGAATGTGTCATATACCTTGGCTTGATCAGGAAGAACAGAGTGAGAGAGTAAGGTTGATTTTGTTTTGTTAATCTTTAAGTCTTTTGACGCTCCCGTGCGTCAATCTAAGTAACATAATACAAAAAATCCCCATCAAAATCCATCAGTTTAAGCTAGAGATATCACGGCATCCGCCTATTCCGCCTTCCGGATCAATCCACCGTATCCGCCGATGTCGGCCTTCCGGATCAATCCACCGTATCCGCCGATGTCGGCCTTCCGGATCAATCCACCGTATCCGCCGATGTCGGCCTTCCAGATCTGCAAACAGCGGTGTTTGTCAGACCATGAGACATCCCGAAAATCGGTTTGCTCTACAACCCCCACAGGTGTCTCGGGACTCGTCTGAAGTCGGTACATCCGATCTGCCAACTTCTGTCTGTAGCGTCCGAACCGTTTGAGCTACAAACTAATATGACCCCTCTATGGAAAGGGGAGACTCTCACGAACACGATGGTAATCCATGCAAACGAATGGAAGTATGGAGGTAGTTTTGTGCCAACAAAAATAAGGGGTTCAATATGTGTCCCAACATTTGTTTATTTCCTGAACTTTCTTATATCTCCTAGATATAGGACAGACACTTCTAAACCTTATTCCTTATGGTTTATTTAGACTTTTTTTTGCCGTTTGTGTTATTCAATGTGTTTGTATGGGCTATAGTAGCAAAAGCGAAATGTAATCTTTTATCAAATTATACATTTTTTTTATACCTAAAGGGGTCCTAAAATTCAAAATCAAATGGCTAAATGAGCCATCATGGTCTGACGATCTTAAAACAATTTCCGTATGTTAGCTTAGTGGAGGTTAAATAGCTCTGAGTCATCTCCGTCACAGCTCACTCATGCTTTGTCATTAAGAGGATGACTTTCAGGACTTTTCTGATGATGAAATGTCAGGTGCTCACTCATAAAGTTGATAATGTCACCCCCCTTGTCATAAAGTTGATAATGTCACCCCCCTTGTCATAAAGTTGATAATGTCACCCCCCCTTGTGGTATGAAGTAGCTGCATCAATTGTATAGTCTATAACATGTAGGCTACTTATTCATGAACTTCTGACATTTTTTGTTGTAATTCTTCCCATTGTGTCCTTTAGGATTGACCCCTTAATAAGGCAGCCCTAGCCTCTAACCTTTAAAAAAAAAAAAAAAAAAAAAAATGTTTTTGTCTTGTACAGGAAATAGGTGATGTGGAGAACTGGGCTCGCAGTATTGAGATGGACATGAGAACCGTCGCCACAGCTCTGGAGTATGTACACAAGGGTCAGGTCACATCAGCCTCGTCGTAGACACACTGAACCATAACCTGGAACTGATGGCCCGCTGCTAACTTCAGTAGCTGGACACTTTCACTGTGAAAGAGTGGTGGACTTACCACGGATACCAGGATTCTGGTCGAAGAACCATCTGAAAAGTTGATTCAAGGCTTCAGTGATTTACTAAAGGCTTTAAGGCTCGCCCTGTGTTCATGAGGTGACGCGTTGTGTTACAGCAGGAACTGAATATCTGTGGACAAATAAACCTTATTGAAAAGAGCGCCTATGGCCCATCTGCAATGTTGTTTTGTCCACAACACTTTTAATTGTTAAAGGTCTGTACCAAATATATATTAACTGTCGTGGAAATACCTAACCAATTGTCCTCAGACCAGGTATAATGGGCTTCAGATGGGTCCATGTGAATTTAGCAACACTCCTAAATGATTTCGCTGTTTGCGCAAACGTTGTTTCCTTTGTGAGTCTATCTGTGTGGACGAACAAGACCAAGCACATCTAATAATCAATTGAACGGGGGCAATGCAACGTTTTAACAAATTTCACTTTTACACTTTTTACGATCTTCTGCAAAGAGAAATAGTTCCGATTGGGTTTTAGTCTGTCTTTCGGGTACTAGTCAGTCATTCTCTGAAGTTAGGCCATGTTCCTATTCCCATGAGGATGAACAGGACTTTGAAATGTGGATTAGCGAGCGAGGCGTTGGAACAAAAGAGGCCTGTGTGAAATAGTACTATGGAGAAATAGGATTTATTTGCTTGTAATTGGTCGCCTGTTTTTAGAATTGAGAGATTTGTCTGGTAACTGCCAACTCTCCTGTATGACTAAAACTACCCAGCCTGGTTAAACCAGACTGACTGAATGATGCGTTCGCCAGTGATGTCAGTCTGGTTTAAGCAGGTGGTATTTGTACCCTGTTTTAATAAAAGCGACGTTTAAACATCTCAAGTCTCTTAACTGCTTGAAAACCTTTTGGATCATGTATGTTCAATTAATCATTCTCTCTCACGGTGTGTTGTAGCCTGAGTGCCAGTTAGTTTCGGCTATCGTACCAACTCATTGTCATGACAAACAATGACCGCAATGGAATTGACAATAACAAATGGATCTGGGGGACCAGGCTATATTTATATATGTATATATATATATATATATATATATCTATATCAAATGCTTGTCTTTGAACTCTGTTTTGATGTGATGTTTCTCTGTTCTTGAATAAAGAAATTAAGTAATGGTGGATGTTTTGTATTTGTTGTTGGATTGTGGAATCCATTTAATCCAGCTACAGAACAAAGTAAAACAACGAGAGAAGGTTGTTACATCACTGGAGCTCAGTCACATTCCTGTTTAGTAACCACTCTCTTTCATAAGTTCTGACAACCCCATGACGTTTGGGTTATTGCATGCACAAATTAATCTAAAATACAACCACAAAATAATCAAACCCGTAGGTGACGAACCCAACTTTACCAGAGTTGGTGCACTCACTGAACTCTGCCATTAATCTGTGTGAGTAGGCCTAGTCTAGATGATTATGAACTAATTCACTAGTCAAAGAGAAAAGAAGGTGATTTGGAAGCAGATTTTTACATTTAAACAACACGCAATTGACCTGAATATGTACTCGTGGTTTAATGGGCATATGAGGTCTCCATAGACCTATAGTGCCTTCGGAATGTATTCAGACCCCTTGACTTTTTCCAAATGTTACGTTTACAGGCTTACTCTAGAATGGATTAAATAAATACAATTATTCTAATCTACACACAATACCCATAATGACAAAGCAAAAACAGTAAAAAAAATGAAATATCTTATTTACATAAGTATTCAGACCCTTTGCTATGAGACTCAAAATGGAGCTCAGGTGCATCCTGTTTCCATTGATCATCCTTGAGATGTTTCTACAACATGATTGGAGTCCACCTGTGGTAAATTCAATTGATTGAACGTGATTTGGAAAGGCACACAACTGTCTATGAAAGGTCCCACAGTTGACAGGGCATGTCACAGCAAAAACCAAGCCATGAGGTTGAAGCAATTGTCCGTAGAGCTCAGAGACAGGATTGTGTCGAGGCACAGATCTAGGGATCTGCAGCATTGAAGGACCCCAAGAATACAGTGGTTTCCATCATTCTTAAATGGAAGAAGTTTGGAACCATCAAGACTCTTCCTAGAGCTCGCCGCCCGGCCAAACTGAGCAATCGTTATGAGAAGGGCCTTGGTCAGGGAGGTGACCAAGAATCCGATGGTCACTCTGACAGAGCTCTAGAGTTCTTCTGTGGAGATGGGAGAACTTTCCAGAAGGACATAAATCTCTGCAGCACTCCACCAATCAGGCCTTTATTATAGAGTGGCCATATGGAAGCCACTCCTCAGTAAAAGGCACATGGCAGCCCACTTGGAGTTTGCCAAAAGGCACCTAAAGTCTCTCACACCAGAAACAAGATTCTCTTTGGCCTGAATGCCAAGCGTCACGTCTGGAGGAAACCTGGCACCATCCCTATGGTGAAGCATGGTGGTGGCAGCATCATGTTGTGGGGATGTTTTTCAGCAGCAGGGACTGGGAGACTAGTCAGGATCGAGGGAAAGATGAACGGAGCAAAGTACAGAGAGATCCTTGATGAAAACCTGCTCCAGAGCCCTCAGGACCTCAGACTGGGGCGAAGGTTCACCTGTCCAACAGGACAACGACCCTAAGCACACAGCCAAGACAACGCAGGAGTGGCTTCGGGACAAGTCTCTGAATGTCGTTGAGTGGCCCAGCCAGAGCCTGGACTTGAACCCGATCGAACATCTCTGGAGAGACCTGGAAATAGCTGTGCAGCAACGCTCCCCATCCAACCTGACAGAGCTTGAGAGGATCTGCAGATAAGAACGGGAGAAACTCCCCAAATACAGGTGTGCCAAGCTTGTAGCGTCATACCCAAGAAGACACAAGGCTGTAATCGCTGCCAAAGGCGCTTCAACAAAGTACTGAGTAAAGGGTCTGAATACTTATGTAAATTTGATTTGTCCATTTATTTATTTTTTATGATAAATTAGCAAAAACCTCTAAAAACCTGTTTTTGCTTTGTCATTGTGGGGTATTGTGTGTAGTAGATGGACTATTTAATCAGTTTTAGAATAAGGCTGTAACGTAACAAAATGTGGAACAAGGCAAGGGGTCTGAATACTTTCCGACGGCACAATTATTTACGTTACACCGTAATTCTAAAATGGATTAAATTGTTTTTTTCCCCTCATCAATCTACACACAATAACCCACAGTGACAAAGCAAAAACAGGTTTTTATAAGTTATTTTTTTCTAAATCACATTTACATAAGTATTCAGACCCTTTACTCAGTACTTTGTTGAAGGATAGGATTAGTGTACGTTTATTTAACCCTCTATTAGGGAACGGTATGGGGATGAACAGTAAATGTAACAATATTACATTGCAGGCTGAAATATAAAAGGTCTACATTGACATTAAGGCAACATTGAACAGTTTTAGTAAATTTGACAATAATTTTACACTAAAGAGACCTAGACTGACAACTCTGTATTATTAGACTACTACATGCTGACTGATACGTGCTGACTGATAAGTGCTGACTGATAGATGCTGACTGATACATGTGATTGATACACGCTGACAGTTACATACTGACAGCAACATACCAACAGTCTAAAAAAGGTTTGTTTGTCTTATCAACTGATAATTATTTATATATTTTTTGTAGAGTCTATGTACGAATTTACTGGTCCCTGAATGTAAATCAGTCGCTGGTCCCTCCACATAATCCCTCCTCCACACCTCCCTTTATTCCCAACACACACACTCCATGCGTACACACTCTCCACGTATACACACTCTCCACGTACACACACATACACACACTCCACGTACGCACAGCTTTCAGATTACAAATTGCAGATTGTCTTAAAGGATAAACTAGGGGAATAAAGCCCTTTCTCTGCCAGTCACACGCAGTGACACAACACAGGCTCCAGGCTCCATGGACCAAACTGTTACTGTCAGAGAGTGAAGAGGCAGACCTGCGGACCAGTAAACCACTGATACCAGGTAGGTTGGCATTTTAATTTTAGGGAAAGTTAGGTTGGCTTTTTAATTTGAACAATCATCAGATAATTAAAAACTGAATACTTAAACAGAAATATTGGATTGGATTCATTTTTCAAGTGATTAATGTAAAGTGGTACCCAATCATTTAAACTTTAAAGTATTATTAGATATTTACAGGGTAGCATAGCTGGTTCTGGTGCATGACGTACTCAATTGTATTTATTTATTTATTATTTATAAAAAAATGATTACATCATAAAAAACTGTAAGCTCAACATGGTCCGGGTTTACTAAGCCTTTGCACAGATTTGTAAATGTTATTATCCAGAGGGGAAAGGATCACGTAGATAAAGGACAAGTAAATAAGTACAGTCCTTTATTCCCCCTCAAACAAGAGGTGCGCACTAGTTACTGTCCTCTAACGTCACACTAGTTACTGTCCTCTAACCATCACACTAGTTACTGTCCTCTAATGTCACACTAGTTACCGTCCTCTAACCATCACACTAGTTACTGTCCTCTAACCATCACACTAGTTACTGTCCTCTAACGTTACACTAGTTACTGTCCTCTAACGTCACACTAGTTACTGTCCTCTAACGTCACACTAGTTACTGTCCTCTAACCATCACACTAGTTACTGTCCTCTAACCATCACACTAGTTACTGTCCTCTAACGTCACACTAGTTACTGTCCTCTAACGTTACACTAGTTACTGTCCTCTAACGTCACACTAGTTACTGTCCTCTAACGTCACACTAGTTACTGTCCTCTAACCATCACACTAGTTACTGTCCTCTAACCATCACACTAGTTACTGTCCTCTAACGTTACACTAGTTACTGTCCTCTAACGTCACACTAGTTACTGTCCTCTAACCATCACACTAGTTACTGTCCTTTAACCATCACACTAGTTACTGTCCTCTAACGTCACACTAGTTACTGTCCTCTAACGTCACACTAGTTACTGTCCTCTAACATCGCACTAGTTACTGTCCTCTAACCATCACACTAGTTACTGTCCTCTAACCATCACACTAGTTACTGTCCTCTAACCATCACACTAGTTACTGTCCTCTAATGTCACACTAGTTACCGTCCTCTAACCATCACACTAGTTACTGTCCTCTAACCATCACACTAGTTACTGTCCTCTAATGTCACACTAGTTACCGTCCTCTAACCATCACACTAGTTACTGTCCTCTAACCATCACACTAGTTACTGTCCTCTAACGTTACACTAGTTACTGTCCTCTAACGTCACACTAGTTACTGTCCTCTAACCATCACACTAGTTACTGTCCTCTAACCATCACACTAGTTACTGTCCTCTAACGTCACACTAGTTACTGTCCTCTAACCATCACACTAGTTACTGTCCTCTAACATCGCACTAGTTACTGTCCTCTAACCATCACACTAGTTACTGTCATCTAACGTCACACTAGTTACTGTCCTCTAACCGTCACACTAGTTACTGTCCTCTAACCATCACACTAGTTACTGTCCTCTAACCATCACACTAGTTACTGTCCTCTAACGTCACACTAGTTACTGTCCTCTAACCATCACACTAGTTACTGTCCTCTAACCATCACACTAGTTACTGTCCTCTAACCATCACACTAGTTACTGTCCTCTAACATCGCACTAGTTACTGTCCTCTAACCATCACACTAGTTACTGTCCTCTAACCATCACACTAGTTACTGTCCTCTAACATCGCACTAGTTACTGTCCTCTAACCATCACACTAGTTACTGTCCTCTAACCATCACACTAGTTACTGTCCTTTAACCATCACACTAGTTACTGTCCTCTAACGTCACACTAGTTACTGTCCTCTAACGTCACACTAGTTACTGTCCTCTAACATCGCACTAGTTACTGTCCTCTAACCATCACACTAGTTACTGTCCTCTAACCATCACACTAGTTACTGTCCTCTAACCATCACACTAGTTACTGTCCTCTAATATCACACTAGTTACTGTCCTCTAACATCACACTAGTTACTGTCCTCTAACCATCACACTAGTTACTGTCCTCTAACGTCACACTAGTTACTGTCCTCTAACCACCACACTAGTTACTGTCCTCTAACGTCACACTAGTTACTGTCCTCTAACCATCACACTAGTTACTGTCCTCTAACGTTACACTAGTTACTGTCCTCTAACCATCACACTAGTTACTGTCCTCTAACGTCACACTAGTTACTGTCCTCTAACATCACACTAGTTACTGTCCTCTAACCATCTCACTAGTTACTGTCCTCTAACCATCACACTAGTTACTGTCCTCTAACGTTACACTAGTTACTGTCCTCTAACCATCACACTAGTTACTGTCCTCTAACGTCACACTAGTTACTGTCCTCTAATATCACACTAGTTACTGTCCTCTAACGTCACACTAGTTACTGTCCTCTAATATCACACTAGTTACTGTCCTCTAACGTCACACTAGTTACTGTCCTCTAACCATCACACTAGTTACTGTCCTCTAACCATCACACTAGTTACTGTCCTCTAACCATCACACTAGTTACTGTCCTCTAACGTTACACTAGTTACTGTCCTCTAACGTCACACTAATTACTGTCCTCTAACCATCACACTAGTTACTGTCCTCTAACGTCACACTAGTTACTGTCCTCTAACCATCAGACTAGTTACTGTCCTCTAACGTCACACTAGTTACTGTCCTCTAACCATCACACTAGTTACTGTCCTCTAACCATCACACTAGTTACTGTCCTCTCACCATCACACTAGTTACTGTCCTCTAACCATCACACTAGTTACTGTCATCTAACGTCACACTAGTTACTGTCCTCTAACCGTCACACTAGTTACTGTCCTCTAACCATCACACTAGTTACTGTCCTCTAACCATCACACTAGTTACTGTCCTCTCACCATCACACTAGTTACTGTCCTCTCACCATCACACTAGTTACTGTCCTCTAGCCATCACACTAGTTACTGTCATCTCACCATCACATATTGAGATATGAAGAGGAAAGTGATGATTGAAATCGGTCAGTCTATGTGATGTACTTTTTAATTAGTGATTTTATGGATAATATAGTTACAGATGAGCCAGGTAATATCCACTCCTACAAGTGTTATTCTTACTAGTGTATTCATTTGTTCCTGTTCCCCAAAACCCTTGTTGGTCCGTGCACCTTGCTTCCATACAGTATGTGTCCCTTTCTCCAGTGTGATTCCAGGATGTCCCAATCTATTCCACCCCCAGCCTAATAAGCCTGCAGGGAAGCTAATAAGTTTAGAGCACTGAGAGTCTTACTGTGAGTCTTGAACAGAGACATTGGGTTTTTGCTACAAAACAATCAAGGCCCTGCCCTAAACCCCTATCCTGGTCCCAATGCCTCTGTGTTTCATAAGATCTTTAAGAGCCTTATCCCAAGATTCCTCATGTGCTCTGACAAAACCAGCTGCCCATATTATGCATGTCGTTCTCTAAATACCTCACTGGAAAGCCCCAAAACACGTGTTTTAAGACGTCAGATTAATTTGATCCTTATCACAATAGGCTCACTGGGCCCCCGAGTGGCACAGGGGTCTAAGGCACTGCATCTCAGTGCTTGAGGCGTCACTACAGACCCCCCTGGTTCGATTCCAGGCTGTATCACAACCGGCCGTGATTGGGAGTCCCATAGGGCGGCGCACAATTGGCCCAGCGTCGTCCGGGTTTGGCCAGTGTAGGCCGTCATTGTAAATAAGAATTTGTTCTTAACTGACTTGCCTAGTAAAATAAAAAATAAAAATAGAACACCCTGTAAAGTAGATTCCACAGAATTGAGAATTGTTATTTTTGGACTTTCACTAGATGGTGTTTTGGGGTTGAGTCCTTTTTTTGAAAGAGAAAAATAATTATTTGTAAACCGGCTGAATCATCTTTAGCTGTCTTTTCACTGATAACATGTGAGAGAGGGTCAGAGGGGGAAAAGGGCCTCACGATGACAGGGAGAACATAGAAAACACACGAGGCCTGCGTCTTGATGTATCTTACAATGAACACTCGACCAACTTTACTTACTTAGAATTCCTCTTTGTCTCACTTACTTTGTCCCGGTGAACTACTTAGAAAATATATATACAGAGGTAGCAGCTGATCAGCAGTTGTTAAAGCAGAACACCTACTGCAACAGGTTTCCACCGACTAGGTCTTGCTCAGGTGGCGTTGATAACATTTGTAATTCGTGTTTTGTCCAGGGCATCACAGGGATTAATTTTTCAACGCCTCCATTAAAATCGCTTCTCAGAACTCATCAAGGATATGGATTCTGTGTACCAGTATTTAGGGTAAGATTTATTGTGTCAATTTTTAACTCCTATAATGTTATTTTATGAAATAATCCTATGTGAACACGCATGAAAACACCCATTCACTTTTCTACCAATGCCATGATAATGACCAAATATTGGCATGGCATTCTATCACTGTCATATTTCAATACACCTGACGTTGAACATCAATGGATTTGTTTTGTTGAATTTGCAAAAAAACATCCATCAACATGCACAGTTTTCTGTCTCATTCTAAACTAGGTATCCAGCACAAGCCAACGGCGATTCAGGGACTTCAAGGTTTGGTTTGTTTCAAGTTTGTTGAAAACTCAATCAAAATACCAAACAAACTTAGATGTTGATTTGATGTTAACGTCAGGTCTTTGCCTGGTGGGATAAAAAAATCCCATCTGGCAAAAAAAAAACATTGAACTCAAATTCTATCAACGTCATCCTACCTAGCACCCCTCACTGTGCTCTCCTTTCCCCCCCAGCTGGGATAACCTATGGCTGTACGGCGTGGGCACCTTCGTGGTTCTGTGGACGCTAGGCTGGCTGTACAGAGACAGTCTGGAGATAGAAGATATCAAGGACAAGTATGTGTTTGTGACGGGGTGTGACTCTGGCTTTGGGAACTTGCTCTGTAAGAGGCTGGACCGGCGGGGGTTCAGGGTGATAGCTGGGTGTCTGACGGAGAAAGGGGCTGATGATCTGAAGAGGGCGACTGGACCGTACCTGAAGGCGGTTCTCCTAGATGTGACGAGCACCGCCAGTATACAGAAAGCCATGGAGTACACCAAGCAGGAAGTTGGAGATAACGGTGAGAGACCATTTGGACTGGGGTGGTTTTTTCCTATGTTCCTGGTTAGTAAAAACTCTGGGCCCTAGCTGTAACCTATCCTGGC